>JAOVVO010000176.1:0-126476 GCA_028564675.1 Onchocerca lupi | reverse complement strand
TATATATATATACATATACATATATATGCACTTAGAAATTAAATGCTAAATGAGGTTTGTTATGTTTTTTTTGTTTAATTTTCAGCAAAAGTTTCATGGTTTTAATGAGAAAAACTTCAGTTATTAATCAAATTCATTTTCTTAATTAAACAATCACGAAAATGAATTTGATTATTAAATGAAGTTTTTCTCATTAAAACCACGAAACTTTGGCTGAAAATTTTATTATTAAATGGTATAATTTCTCTCATAATGTTATCATTTTACTTTGTCAACTTCAACAAATTTTGTCACAAAACATCATCCTGCGTTTTTTGCTATTGTTCGATTCAAATATATATGCATGATTTCACTTTGAACTAATGGAAATTTTAAATTTTCAAATAACTTTTTGAAGGCTTTCCTTAAACCATATTTAAAGAAAAAAAAAATTATTTTTAATCTCACTTATTTTAAAGTATTCTTACATTCTACCATCGTCTTCATCGATTTTATAATTATCAATGAAATAACTATTGTCGTGCTATTTTCTGCAATTAAATAAATTTGCATAATGAATTAGGATTACTCGCCCTATAATCATTCCGATCAATATTAAATTTTCTTTTAAACTCACTACAGTGCCTAATATTACAAGTTGTATATACCATATATGCAGAATGTTCATGTTATCAATGTGTATCTTCTAATGTAATTGATAAAAGTGAGATGATTATTAGCCTTATTATTTTTGCAATTCAACGAAATTTAAGGAAAGATAAAACCATTTTTAAAGCTATTTACATTATAATCTGTCAAATTATTCCTAAAATTTCCTTGGCTTACGGTGGTGACCATTGCCAAATACTGTACACCATGTACTCAACAATATATATGTATCTGTAAATGTCTGTTTATAAAATCATAAAAGTGACTTCATTTAGTATATTTAATGAAAAGAATTTTTCTTCCAATAGAATCAATTATGATATTGTTTCAACTGTTTGTCATTTTAAAATATTCAAAATTACAACGATTTATTTTAGATCATATCAAAATTGCTTTACCATCCATTTAAGATTGATTGAAACGATGAGAATGATAATGATGGAGTGATAATGCAATATACAGATGATTACGATAAATACAGTAATAACTAAAACATCTTTTACCTTTTCGTTGTTATCAATGTTATTAGTACTACCAGTACTACCAACTCTGGCATTCTTCTTTGGATCTGATGCTAATGAAAATCACTGCAATCGTTTGAAACTTGAAAAGTGCTTCGAAGCTGCTTTTCAGGTATTCATATTTTGACTGTTTAATTTTTTTCTTTTTTTTTTTTGAATATTTCTTGAAATTTATTTTTAAAGTTTTATTTTGAACGGAATTTATTTTCCTTTATATCAAAACAAGTAAATATATAGTTCACTTTTAGAATTATTCAAAAGCAACGATGAGAATACTTTAACGCCTGTCTATTTGTCTTAATTATTTTTCTATTTCTTTGAATTTGAATATTATAATATTGTAATACAACAATGAGCAATTTCAATGAAATGAAAAAAAAAATTTTTCAGGAAGAAAATCATTTTTTTTTTTCTAAAAACGCTTAATACTTTTCAATTCCTAATGTTTTGACTTAAATGTAATTTGTGCAATTGATCAAAGTAATCCAAAAATACTTTTAAAATTTTTTCTTTTAAATGAATTTTGAGTAAAGAATTTCTGGAATTGTAAATCGTTCGAAGTTTTCTCGAGGAATAAAATGAATTATGACATATTAAACCGATAATAACCGGAAATAAAGTAATAAAATTCAGAAAAATTAATTATTAATTCAAGAAATTCACTAGAAAGACGAAAAAAGCGAAGCAAGTCTTAGAGAATGAAAAAATATACGTAACGAGGAAGAAAAATGAAGTTCATAGTTTTTTAGGCGATGCGTATTAGACGAAATATTGACAAAAATCAAAGTGAACCGTCGGAAACGTTTGGCGTACGCCATCGACGCTCGTTAAGCAGCGTAACACACGTTATGATGCCAAGAAATCAGCATCTATGTGCCGCAAATCGACATTATTTATCGTGCTTTAACAATGACGAATGCCAAGATGATTATACGGCACATGTGAATCGATTTTTTTTTCTTTACAAATATTGAAATTTTCCTGATATAAGTGTTAAATTTTAATCAACCATGTAAAAAAATTTCATATCATATACAAAACGCCTAGATTGAATTTTGACTTGAAATTTTTGGTAAAATTTTAGTATTTATTCCGGTAATTTTTGAATTTTCGAAATTTTTGTAAAAATTTGCGGATGCTTGAGACCTTCTTTCAATTTATATTTCCTAAATGAATGTAATTAAACTTATAGATAGCATCAGTTGTATTTAATCAAATTCATGGACGCTTTTTACCGATACAAATGTTCTTAGCACATAAAGGATATGCTCTATGGGTAAGAATACTGCTATTTTCAAAATTGGAAAATGTAATTTTGTTAGTTTAATTTAATTGCTCGATTTAATTTAAGATTTATCAAGTTTTTTGCAACAGTCTTCTAAATAATTTTTTCCAGCAAAACAGGTGATATTATTAAGCAGAAATAATTATTTCATCTATCAATAAACATGCTTGTGAAAATGAAACTAATGAATTATCAGTCTTTTTCAATAAAGTTGCTTACAAAAAGAAAAGTGATGAATTATGAACCATTTATCAGTAAGACTGTTAATAAGAGCAAAAATAATGAATTATCAATCACCTGTCAGTAATGTTATTTATTTGTTAGTAATATTTACAAAAGTAATGAATTATCAGCTGTTTATCAGTGAGGTTGCTTACAAAAACGAAAGCAATAAATCATCTATCATTGTCGGCAAAGTTGCTTATAAAAACGAAAATAATGAATTATCGATTATTCGTCAGAAAGATTGTTTATGAAAACGAAATCAATAAGTTATCAATCAATCATCAGTAAATTTAAGCAAAGAATTATATGAGAACCTTCATAACTGACTTTTGAAATTTATGAAAACTTGTATTCATTGGAATAAAATCAAAACTATTGCATCATTTACAATCTGTTCATCGATTTCAAATAATTTTTTAACTCCATTGTCCAATTTCCAATGATTTTTTAATCTTGTCACAGAAAATAGAAAAAGTGCATAAAAAAGATTATGGATTAATATTTGATGGATTTCAAAAACTTTTTTTACAAAAAATATAATAAAACTGAATTTTTTCCCACTTTTTAACTCTTTCAATTTTTGGAAAATATCTGAAATTGAACTATCAGAATTGTTGAGAAAACTTGAATCAGAATCAATGTTTTAGTTTTCCTGCTTACATATGCTTAATCATAATTTTTACTATCATACATATTTGGAAACAATTATGTTTGCTTTTCTAACCAAATATATATTCATATGGATTGTTTAGTTCAATTGATGCATCTTTTTTTTTTTAAGAAATGAAGTTTCAATATTAAGATATTTATTTATTTTTGTAATTCACTGTTTCATTTTGTTTTTACTCGAACTATTTAACGCTTAACTATTAATAATTTTAGTATTAGGCGAAAATTTGATGGAATCTATTTATTATGGGAAATTTGATGCATTTTTTTCAATATATTTGAATTTACCTATCTTTATTATGATTCATTTATTTGCTTCAATTATATTTATTTACCTACTTCCATTTCACTTGTATATTCATTTTTATTTTACTTATTTACCTTTCTTAATTATAGTTGATCTCTTTATTTTTTAACTGTATTTACTCATCTTTGCTCGCTTCTACCCATTTTCGAAATAACCGTGCAATGTAGATAAGTCAAAAATTTTTTTTCATTAAAGATAATATTTTGCATCCAACTAATTATCGTTAATTATTTAGCTGTGCTCACAAACATGTTCACATGAAAGTCGCATGAAATGTCAACAAATGCTGAACATTGATGAACGACGGGAAGAACAGGGAAGCTATCTGAAATTGGTGAAAATATCGAAAAGACTAAGCTTGTCAGGCTTTATTGATGAAATTAACCAATGTCATCGCTTTAAAATAACCCTAAGGAAGGTAATAGATGAAATTTTCGAAAAAATAATTCCAAGGAAAGTAATGAATGAAAAATAATATATATATTTAGCATTCATAATAATAATGACTTATAATATCTACACTAATGAACATTTCAATGATATATTGGAATTAAATTTGATATTAAAATCATTTAAATCATATTTTTTTAGTCCACTATATCATATCACACTTAATATTTTTCAATTTCTAATTCGGCATGTTTAATAAATTATTTAATGAAATTTAATTTGATATTTCAATTTAGTATTCAAATTGCTTGTTATAATTTGATATCTAAATTATTTAAATTATGAAAAATTTTCACTTTATAATACTTGATAATTTTTCGCTTCTCTTTGAACATGTAATGGAATTAAATTTATATTTAAATTGTGGAAATTTTCTCATTCGTTACACGCACGTTTGTTATTTGATATTTTTCAGCTTGTTCAATATCGTACACAATTTTGCGGTGAAGTAGCAAAATGTGTTTGCATTGATATGAATGTTCAAGCAGGTGTTATACATTGTAAAGCGGGTTGTGATAATATTCTTGATAAAATTACAACTATCAAATCGAGAAGAAATAAAATCTCATCAAATGCAGCTACAATTCCATTTAGTAATGTTGTCACCATTTTATTTATACTATTTAGGTTCTTTTAAATTGCGAAATTTCAAATTTAATCGAATTAAATTGTTAAACAATTATATTGCATAACACATTCATGTTATCATTTTGCATTTTTTTGTTTGTGATGATAATTAAAAGTTTAATATATGTAACGATACATTTATGCAATTTTGCATTATTCCTTCATTTAAGATTGCATAATTAATTCACATTCAAAATCCTTGAAATTTTATAATAAATAATTAAAATAGATGTATCGAAAGGAAATCGACATATAAAATAGATGAATATATGAAATCAAGGAATGATTACTACATTATGCATATTTTCATGTCATTTCATTAATCGATAAGACTTGTATTAGGAAGGAAATATGGCCAAAACAGATTGATACCTTATTTAAATAAATGAAATAGAAATTTTTTCCGGGAACAAACTTTTAAATACTCTAGTATTTGGCATATTTCACGATTTTTTACGTTTAAATTAAAACAAAAATGAAAGAAAATTAACGAATTTCACCTTTAACTGCGGTCCTTTCTTGCACTTTTTATTTTGGTGTCTTAGTAGTTCTAGAAATACTTGAAGATGCCATAATATTTACTGCTAGACATGGACAAATGAATTATGCAGTATAGTACTGATAAAGATTAAGTACGTCTCACGAAAAATTAAATTTTTATTGTTTGTTGTTTTAATAAATTGGTGTTTCGAATTAACACAGTAAGATAAGATTAGATAAATTTTTGCTGCAGTAAATTTCTTGTACATTAATCAGGTATTATTTTATTATCATGTATTTAATTTATAATTTTAAGTTAAAATTAATCGTAGCATTCGATTATCAATATCAATCACAGTGTTTAAAATATTAACAATCGATGCTACTTTGGTTATGGATTTCTTCATAATACTTTGAAGTTAGCTCGTAAGCAATTATATTTGACTAGCTTAGAAATTTTAGCAATTATTATGAAGACTTGTATTTGGTAATATCTATTATTCTACTATATCAATCTAGTGTATCATAATAACTTATTATTGAATACATGTGCCATAACTAGCTGATCGGCCATAGACTAATGAGTATTGATGAGAAACAATCGTATGCAAAATTGAGAAACTAATTAAAATTTAATGAATTTTTGAGATATTTGCGTAAAAACTTCCTCCTTTTTGCTGCTCAGAAATACAATGGTCTTCTTCCCAGTGATGTTTACCATCCTATTGTTGTTGAAAAAAAAATCTGTTGTGACTCAGCCAAGTAAGCAGTGGGTTTTCTTGGGTTTACATGGTTTATATGATATAATATCATATAAATTATCCACAATATCGCGCTAATGCAATAGTACGGATTAAAAATACTCTTTAAATAATAAAAGACACTAACTAGTATTCGTTTGAATGCTCACTAGATAGAATTTTTCGAATTACATTCACTGCACTAATATTTCGATTTAATTGTTTCAGCGGAATTAGCAAAATGATTGCCAATATCTACTTTAAATTTTTCAATATAAATATTGATGATTAATCTTGTGATTGCAAAATAATTTGTTAGTAAAATTCAGGTAAATAATCTTTTAATTTTCAATCAGTATATGTATATTTTTTCTTCTTCCAATCGATTTTTTCCGTAGCATCATAGGTACTAGACGGTCGCTGCATTAGGGGAAGTTCGAAAACATTCCGCTCGGCAAGCACTGGTGGCGCTAATGTCGGCTCTCATATATCAGACAAGAAGCCTTGACCAATCCATTTAAATACTTGTTTACATTTAATCTTCAACAATTCAATTCGTTCTAGCGGTGAAAGTTGTGGTACTGTAGAATCAGCCAAACCATCACTTTCTTTATACATTTCATAATCATGTCGAGTTTGAATCATTTCATTTATGATGTGTGGTTGTTCGTCGACATTTAAATGTGAGCTGAAATTATAAAACTAAATGAAAAAACGAAGACAAATTAAATTCAAATTTGAAATGGAAATTACAAATAATGTTGATTGTAATGAATATAATAAATCATAAATCTTTTATCTAGAAATTTAATTCTTGCAAGTTAGTTTGCAATTTGTTTATTGTTAATTAAATCAAATCAGAACCAAGTGAAATTTTTGTTTTCAATTATTTTCTCTTACAAGATTTATTTTCAGTATGTTAATTTAATATATTCCATGATTTTCTTTTCACAATTTCAAATCATTTAAGTAATTTACAGATTTTATTACAGATTAAATAATTTTACAGAAATTGACCAAATATATATCTTACGAATATGTATCAGGAAACACTGGAACAATTCTTGCGATTGTGCTAGCTTCAAGTTTCGGAAAACCCCATCGTATTGCGAGTCGTAGAAATTGAAGTGTACTAGCTTCGCATGGTGGTCCTGTTTTATTGCATTCCTGAAATTAATCAAATAAGTTTCGTTTAAATCTTTTTTTACAAATAATTTTTAATTTTGATAGATATAAATGTAATGAATAACAAGGCTATGAAGAAAATAACAGATAAGATTACAGCTGATAAAATGTCAAATTAGAGACTTAAAATGAGTAATGTAAATGATAAGGCAACATTGACATCGATGAAATATTAATGAAGTTAAAATATCACTTGAAATTGCAATTCAATTAAATTAGTTTTTCAATTTACAATTAATAAAATAATATTTCGATAAATATTCAGAAAACAACTGTTAATCTTGTTGTATAATTGATAAAACATTTGATAAGGAAATAAAATCGACATACTAATAGATAAAAAGAGTTTCAAACAAAAAATGGTCAAGTAATTAAGTAAATAGGAAATATTCTTTCCTACTGTATGATTTATGAAATATTTGATAAAGAAATAAAATCGAAATATTGATGAATACGAATAGCTTTAAATAACGAATCAAGAAATTAAGTGAATAAACATCATTTAGGTAGAATAAAAATGAATGTTATCAATTAATTAAATAATTTTTATAACCTTCTGAAAAATGCGACAAAAATCATCATCGTACATTTGCAATAATTCCTGGTACATTAATGGTTTCAGTAAATGCAAGCAAGCAAGGAATTGATGATAATTGGCGAAGTCACTAGAATCCAAACTGCCACCATAATATTTCATCTGGCATAGACCAGTGAATGCAAATGATAATACCTATAAATTGTAATCTTTGAATTTTAACATCAATGAAATTTAAACTTTGAACTGATTTGTTAAAATCACTAACTGAAACCAAAAACCGATAATTTAACACGTTTCTTTAATTTTCGATTCATAATTTTAAATTACTTATCTGAAATCATTGATTAAAATTAAGCTGATCATCTGAGGTTTCTTTGATTTCTTTGCAAATTTTGAGATCAAAAAAAAAGTCTTGGTAATAATTAATTGTGGAGCTTTTTTTGTGAGTGAAATCGTCCTTTTTGATAATTTGAAATAAAATAAAATAAATGAATCTTTGCCAAAAAATTATCAATCCCTCCTCCATGATTACCTGTTCAACTGTAGTTGATTCAAAATCCAAGCTAATTGAATTTTCTTCCGGATTATCATCTATATAATCATCAAAATATCGACAAGTTATGTATAAGTAATATCTATCATATGATAATACTTCATCCGTACATTGAATATAATACATTCTGTTAATATAAAAAACTTTGAAAATCTATTCAAATATTGTAAATTTGAACATTACAGGCATACTTTAACATATTTTATTCATTTGAATTATTCAATTATGTCTAATTTCTTCCATCTAATTACTTAGTAAATTACTATTAAGTTTTAAGTTTAAATTTGGATGACCTTTCACTGCTAAGTTTTAATGACCTTTCAGAAGTTATTTTCTTTCTTACTTTCTATTATAGGTCATAAAAAAAAAGAAAAAAAAAATTTTCCTCCGGATAAATTACCGGTTACTACATCAAACGAAAACTTCCCTGATATTTAATCATTATTATTAATTTGTGAAAGTGTTAATTATTTTAAAAATTTACGACCAAATTATTTCCTAATAAAATTAATAAATTAGTTGAGGATTTTGAATTTTTGAATAAATTTTCAAATATAGGTTATTAAAAAAAAAAAAATATTAAAAATTTTTAGATAAACATACAATTCGACATTTTTTTCAACAAATAGCATTGCTTTCAATCGCTTATCAATCGCACTCTCCGGTTCCAATTTTAACAACGGATTTAAATCAACTTTTGACACGATATAATTGAAATCATCTAATGCAAATGCTAGTCGTATTTCAATATTTAATTGACCTGGACTATCCTCTTCTCGATATAATTCCATTAATTTCTCCGTATAATGTGGAAGATATTCGACACGATGCTTTAATTCATGCCAATGTGCTGGGAAACATTCAACTGGAAAAGAATTTTTTTTTCATTATTGAATTTCAATTTTCGATTAAGTGAATGAATTATAGTGATAAAATCGCAACTGAGAGAAGAGAAAGTAAAGGAAAACAAAAGGAAAAAAAATAGAACGATGAATATAGCCTGTAAATTAAAAAAAGAAAAATAGAAATTTTTTAAAAAAATATTTTCCATTTTCGCCATAAAAATGAAATACAGCAATGATTAAAAGTAACAGAATTATTGGCTGATTTTTTTTATATTTTATATTTAGGATAAAAACGAGATATAGCAATGATTAAAAATAATGTCTGATTTTCTTGATTGGTTTTTCACTTTTTTTTTTATCGAAAATTACTGGATGATTTCTTCTTTTTTACATTTATTATTTAACATAAAAATGAAATGTAACAATGATCTGAAATAACGCAATTACTGATAAAGATTTTTCTACTTTTTTTTGATCTTACAACTGAAGTTGTAAAAATGTATTCTAATTTCATTCTTTTTTCGTTTTTTCATCTTTTTTTTTTTTTTAAATCTATCCTTAAATCCTTCTCGTTATGCTTTCTTTCTCTTTTAAATTACTATATAAATTAGTTTTTTTTATCGTTTATGTCATTCATTTTAATTAACGTATTTATAAATTTTTAATTTCCTTTCTCTCTTGTTTTCTTTAAAAAAAAAAAAATTGTTTAGTCAACAACTTTTTCCCTTTTTGATTGTGCACGAAATTGCACTCGAAATTCTCCTTTAATATTAGTATCAGTTTGTCGTACCAATTCAACCACAAATTGATTTTGCTCTTTTTTTACATGCAATGTCCTGCAAGTTAAAAAACAAAAAATAAAACTATAAAAAAAAGAAAATCGTCGATTTAAACGTATATGTACATTAAATTACCATACAAAAAGTAAATTAAATTATTTTTCAAAAAAACTAAACCATTGTTTTAAAAAAAATTTTTTTTTTGTTTTCCACAATTTTAGCTCAAATTTTACGATTATCAAAAACAAAATGAAGTAGAAAAAGAGATTATCATTGAAAAAATTTTTATCATTTAAAAACTTAATTGCTATCAAAACAAAAAAGGTTTCAACTTTCATGTTTCACGTTCAAAAAACGTAAACCAAAGTATTTTTAGGATTAAAAAATGAGAAAAACAAAAGAAAAAAAATTTATGAAAATAATGATTTAATCTTTTTGAACAATAGTCTTATTTTTTCTTTTCTTTCTTTTTTTTTTTTTTTTTTTTTTTTTTTTTTTTTTTTTTTTTTTTTTGAGTGACAATTAACATGTATATGTGACTGACATTCTTTCACTTATAATTTAAAAAAAGCATTTGTTTTTCATTGTAAATAAAATTCTTTGTTGGAAAGTCTTTCGGAAGATATTTAAATTCTTATCAAAAATTTCAACTTTTAACAAATATTTATAGATAAATGATAGAAAATTTGAAGCCAAAAATGATTTTGTTGACGATAAGAATAAATTTAGTAAGTTTTTAGTTTCTTTTGCTTTTGTGCTTCATAAAATAGAATTGTTTCAATTATTATTTCGATTTCACTTAAGTCAACCCCTTCTTTCTCATTTCTTCTCTTCTTCTATGCAGATTATTGAATGTTATAATTTACTACTAAAATTTTTTTCATCTTTTCAATAAAAAGTTTTGCTCCAAACTTTTCTTATATTTTATTTAGAAATAAAGTTTTTTCTGATCATTATGCAAATGAAATTTTCATAGGAAATTATAATTCAATAAATAATTCAGAAGCCAGTAAACATTTCTTTTCAGATGATTGATAACACAGCAAAATTCTTAAAATACATCGCAAAAACTTTTCGCAATCAATTTTCGATCAACTAGGATGAAAAAAATTCAACAGAATTTTTTATCAAAATCATTATTATTTCTCATTTAGATTGTGTTACTGAAAAAGAAAACGAAAACTTTTCATTAATTTTTGAATGAAAACTGAAAAGATAATTTTCTGATTTTTCAATACGAAAATTTCAATTTCTTTTCTTTTTCAGCCAGAATAATCGACAATATTATGATTCTGAGAACATCAGTGTTATCATAATCAATAATATTATTGGTCAATACACTTGGTTAATACGTGGGATAATGTCCTCAGGATCACTAATATTATTGATTGACGCATGCGTCGAGTTAAGTATTGATCAATGATATTAGTATTACTGGTTGACGCATCCTTATTGTTACATAGAATCTGTAAGGATCAGGATGTATTAATTGATAGTATGATTGATCCTGACCTCCTCCGTGGTGATCAGGATAAGATACTTAATGATCTGATTACTTTTGTAAGATACCATTCGATATACCGTAAACCATGAACGGTTGCAAATACTGATCGGCCAATTTCCTTGCTAATCATATCTTTCTGCATTTGAAGATAATAGCAATGTGTAAATATAATCAACATATCACTTTGTTGCATATAATCAGTTGCAAAATTTGGATACATCCGACGAGATGGTTGCTCATGTTTTCTAAATTTAAATTTCCAAAAGAAAAATTTATTTTTGGAACAAAAAAAAAAACCAAGTAATTTGAACACATTCCATTAAAAAAATATTAATTAGAAGAAAATAAAAGATAATTTAGACAAGAGGAAATGGATGGTTAGAATTTACGTTGCTCATTTTATTAATTAATTTCCTACTTTATTTAGCTTAATGATATTGTTAAAATCATTTAATAAATTCATGGTTCAATTATCAATTTATCAGTTTATTCATAAGAATTTAAGCGGCAAAATTTTTTTGGAATTTATGCTGTCAAATAAATTTTTACTGATAAAATAAAAGAAAAAAAATTACCCCAATCTATAAGGTGCACCAAGACCAATATCTAAATCACTAAATGGAGTAGTAATTGATGACATTATTGAAAGGTCAGTAAGTTAGTGAAGAGAGAAAGAAAAGAAATGTTATAAAATAATGCAAAAACATCTTATTGCTGCATTTTATAATGATAAATTGTGCAAAATTTTGTATAACACTGAAAATTTGCATGAAAATAATAAAAAAATTTCCGAAATTTTTATTAATTTGCCGAAATGATTTTCATTTACAGCGTATATTAAAATAGATAATGAATAGGAGGTAAATCCGTAATTAGTATTTTCGTTATATAAAGTACTTAATCTATATATATATATATATGATTAATGAATGGAAAAGGAATATTTAAGACCTGAAATAAGATTTGATATGAAAAGAGTGATAACAGGATGAGAGAAAAAGTGGAAAATTGCGGTAAAATTTTAAGATTTACTTTGTGATAAGGAGAAAGTCGAAAAATATAGAAGATAAGGAAACTGCGGTAGAATTATAAAAAGACTTATTCGATGATAGGAAGAAAAAAAGAACTGGAAAATTCCGATAATATTGATTTTTGGTACATACAATTTGTTTATTTCAAACTGTAGACACTGATTATTCGATGCAAAAATTAATTACAGGACGATTACATTAAACGAATGATATATAATAAATTTGATGCAAGAAAAATATTGAAAATCGAACACTTCCATTTGATATTTGCTTTCTTTAATTAATAATCACATAAAAACCGATTAAAAAAGAAAGGACAAAGTTTTTTAAAAAGAGAAGACAAATTGCATAAAAGTTCAGATAAATAATATATTGAAGATTTAATAATAAACAGATCATTTGCAATGATGGTGAAATGCATAATTCATACAAATCTAAGTTAATTTTTACTAAAAAATGTATTTCTCTCTTATTTTAAATCTCAAAATTATTTCAAATAGAAAGAATTATTTTGGAACAACCTTCTCCATCTTTATTTTCAAAGGAACTTATTCCAGTTCATTAACATCAATAATGCCTTTGTTCTTATTGCTTTTCCGTCTCAATCATTTATTAATTAAAATTTGCCGCAAATGATAGAATAAGCTTAAAATGAAAAATGAGATAGAATAGGTAAGAATGAAACAATAAATTAAACCAATAATAGTTATACTAATTCAATTATTAATTGAAAATTTGGTGCAATTTCGAAATATTTTAAGAACACAACTTATTGATATAATCTTGAAATAAGGAATAATAAAATAACAGCATATCGAAATGTTTGAAATTAAATTAAATCTAAATAAAAAATTCTTCAAAAATTAATTTTTCAACAATGTTCACATACAATTTTCTTCCCTTGCAGCATAAATAATGAAATGATTATTTTATACGACCAAAAAAGAAATTCTCTTAAATTAAAAGATAATTTATCAAATTAAATTATAATAAGCTTTTTGATAAATGTGTGATCCGAAGAAATCAGATGCAGATTTTGGAAGAAATTTCATCGCATTTGTTGCCCAACGATGTTTTACAATATGCCAACGCAACTGAAAGAAAAAAAAAATTAGTTCTTGAATTTTGACGAATTTTTTTTAGCAAATTAAAATTGAATTAGCATTAAAGTAATAATTTAAATTGCTAAACTGCACAATTTCTTAAAAAATTAATTGTCGAATAAAGAATTGAGAAATAGTGAACAAATATTCCAGTTTTGTTTTATTCTTATTTCTAATCTCTCTGCATTTTCGGTCAAAATATTCCAATTTTTAGCGCCAATAAGCTATTTTTCAAGGATAAATATTGTTACAATTACTTAATATCTCAATTTTTCAATCACTTGATATCTTAAATAGTATTTTAATAAATGAATAAATCATTGTTAATGTATGCATCAATTTAACCTTCATGGAGCATTTCGAGCGTTCAGCACATTTCTCGTCATGCTCAAAACCATTTTCATCATCACTTAATTGCTTAACGTAACCAAATATGAAAAATTTTCTAAAAAGATTTTTTTTAAATTTTCCAAATTTCAAACTTTATGGCAAAATTATTCTACATTTAATTTTACCAACTCCTCTTTTTTTTTTTTTTTTTTTTTCAGTTTCACCAATTTAAAATTTTACCGTTTTTGTTCACATGTTGAAGAAAACTGTTGTTTATTATCTTGATTGAAGCAGACCAATTGCGCACATTTCGTTCTTGTCGATTTATCGCAATAATCAAAGGAAGTTACTGTATGACAATTTTGGATTATTTTGTCTAAATATTTACTTATTTACTCATTTGTTGTCTGAAAATAATTTTATAACTTGAAATAAAAAAAAATTAAATGAGTAAAAAATTAATAGTTAACAAAGAAAACGTTTGGAATGAAAAAAGTTCGTCAAATTATACGTTCCTTGTTAAACTGCATCTTATTAACTATTCATTTACTTTTTTGTTTATTTGTTTAATATTTTTCAAAGCAATTCATTACTTTATAGTTATCCTATTACATACAATGTTACATTTTGTTAAAAGTAAATTTTCAATACGTTATTTTCATTTTTAAATAATTAATGAATTATGCCCCAATAAACTACCGGTTCGTTCGATCCGGTCATATCGGAAAGTGATACGGATAGAGAAGTATTGTTATTATTTGTTATTAAATCATCATTTATCGGATAACAATAGCGAAAATTACCATTTTCATCCTTACTAACATCACTTAATTTTCCTTCTTCGCATCGTTTTTTTCGGCTAATCTAAAATCAATTCTTGAAAATTTTCAAAATTCTAATTTTTTTCAAAATACCATAATTTTTGAATTATGAAAAATTTCCATTTTTCTTCTGCCTAATTTAATTTATCACTGTAAATTTATTATGAAAAAAAAAAAAAGAAAAAAATTACTTGTAATAATGCATATCCATTATTATATACAGCTAGTCGAAGTATTTTGGCAGTTTGATCACACGTCAAACGTCGTACGTCAAAACCATTCACTTTCAATATTCGATCACCTTTGCAGAGGATTTTTGACTGTAACAGATGGAAAATACCGAAAGCAAAAGAATTTTCATGCTTGCATAATAACTGCTATTGAATGATATGATAAAAATATTCGAATGATAAAGATGACATCACCACCTATTTAGCATATTTAAATTCAAATATAATCAGTATAGGCTTTAAGCTTATATGTTAGAATCACTCTTATTTATTTTACCACTTAGGCCTAAAATATATATTCAATTTGAAAAAATCGGCGCCAATTTACATAATTAACAAATTTGCTCATTTATATATTATAGATATGAAACAGAAAATGGTGAAAAAAAAGAGAAAAACTAACTAATCATTCTTCCTTTGACAGCTCAGATTAATCAGTCCTTTTTTGTTTTTACTTATTTTTTATCTTCTATTTTACAACTTCGAAACTATTCATATGCTTCATTTTTTTTCTTTTGCACATTGTAATATAATGTATATCCAAAATAAGCTAACAAAAACTTTCTGTTTTCTTTTTCAATTTAGCCACATATTCGTAATCAATTTTTTGGAATTTATTAATTAATTGATACCAGTACCTGTTCTGATTTTTGATTTACATATTGTACGAATACACCACGTGTTTTATTTCCGCACAACCGGAATGCTAATCCACCATTGATAGATTTGTCCGGTTCCACACATATTTCTTCCCATTTATGTTTGCTTCCATCGAATTCGTCAATGAATAAATTTGTAATATTCATTTGTTTTTTTTTTATCATTTATCAGCTGACATTTTCATTACGCATTTGCTGGAAATCAATTTTAAATATATCACTACTGTCATTATCAATTTGATGAGCGAAATTTAAAATTATCACGAAGATTTAGTAATAATCGACCTCTACATTTCAAAACTTAATTTTTCAGAAAACATTCAATTTTTCATTTAATATATTACACATGTGTGAAAAGCGTTAGGCATACTTTTTTTTTTTTTTTAAATATTCCTATATGAGCATATCATATTGAACTAAAAAAGCTTAAGAAATTTAAAAAATACAAATTTATTCTTATCGTGTAATAACAACTTGTGCTTAATAAATGTGAAATATACTGAAAAATAATGGAAGGAGTTTTTCCTTGACAAAAAAAGAAATTCCAAAAATTATAAAGTGATTTCAAAATTCCTTTCGAATAGTGAAAATGTATTCTAAAAAAAAAAAATTCAAGGATTATGAAATGATGATTTTTTGAAGAAAAATCTATACAATAACAAGAGAAGTAAGTTTATATTGGATAAGTTGATTTTATCTCAACAGATAATAGAAAGCTTATATAATTAACATTCAATTCCTAATCACAAGCTATCAAATTATGAAATAAATTATCACATCAAAAATTACCAAAAAAAAAAAACATAGACTATCATTTTATTAAAAATCAATAAATTGTCAATGTATGATCATTATTCCTTTATTTCAAAATTTCCTAAATTAAATTTGACATTCTTACTTTAACTTGGATTTTTTCTAACTCTCGATCAAGAAAATGCAAAAATTCTTTTTAATCTAAATTTCTTCTAATTCAAATGAAAATGGAAAAAGCTTACATTCTTCCTTAAATTAAATTTCTAATTTAAATATGAAATCAAGAAGTGCTGAAATTGTTTTGTAACTTAAATTTCTTCCTATTTAAATCTGAAATCAAAAAAAGTAGATTCTTTTTTTCTACCAATAAATGATACAAATAAAAGGATTTGATTAAAAGATGTTTTCAAATTTTTTTTGGGATAGGATAATATCAATGAAAACTGTTAGGAGAGGAGAATAGCGGATATGGCTCTTAGTTGGTTGGCCAAATAATTATTCATACTTTTAGTAAATTGTAAAAAGCCAAAAAAAATAAATAAATAAAAGCAAAAAAAAAGGTTTGAAGTATAAATCCATTTATTATTTCGCTATTATTTTACATAATGAACCAAGTGGGAATGTAATATATTTGCTCAAATAAATTATTTAAACATATATTTACTGAAAAAAAGTAAAGAAATGAAACAAATCTTTTAATTATAGTGGTCATGAAGTTCAATTTTAATGTTAAAAGTATGTGCTAAATAATTGTAAGTACTAATGACTGATGAATAGTGATAATGGTAAATTAATCAGTTCACTGTTAGAATTGCAAGATTTTTTAGAGTATCTAAAGTTATGAGCCAATTGATTCATCAGTTGTTATTTTCAAAGTTTAAACGAATTGACTGAATGGGATCTTAGTTTAGGATTAAAAAAAGTAATCAATTTCATCAAAGAGAAAGTTGAATGACGTATGAAATGTTAACTGATAAATTTCATTTACGAAATCAAAATGCTGTTTTTGTTAAAATTGAACATCGATTTATTTTTTTTGAAATGAAAAATATTTTTTCAAAATTATAAAAATAATTTAAGTTGAAGTCAACTAAATCTTGCTAAGAAATGTTGATAATTATTATGAATATTTAGTAATCACCACTTAAAACTAAAAAATAATCTAAATGGCAAACAACTAAGTTGCATTGATAAACAAATTACAATCAGTGTGAATATTTAATTCACATAAAATTCATTTTGTCCGTATAAATCAACTCTTAAATTTTACAAATATTATCAAACATTTCGTGTCATTTTCTAATAAATATTCCAATCCAAGTTGTTTATGAAATAGTAAAAATTTGAAATAGAAAAAAAAGCGATTTCATGTTTTTCATGATATAAACATTTAAAAGTATTGACTTAAAACTTTTCTTAACATTCATTTTCTACAAAATTGAAAAATTAATTTCATCAAAAATGTCAAAATGAAAATGAAAATTCCATAACATCGTTTCTAGAAAATTTATTATTTTATAACAAATAGGAAAAACTTTTGAAGAGAATGATTTTCAGAAAAAAATTTTTTTTCCTGAAAATATTTTGGTTACTGTTTATTTGTTATTATGTGTGATACTTTCATGAATGAATGATAATATTTTATATGAAATATAAACTGTCATTATCAATATTTACTCATGTTAATTAATTAATTTTGGATTAATGAATTTTTAGTTAGACTTAACTTGATCAGTCAATTTATTTGTTTGATTCCAATCATTCAGTTATTTCTTGTTTTTTTTTTTTTTTTTTTTTTGCATCAAAATAATTCTTTTCAAAATGATTATTAATGAATGCCTGAATGACCAAAAAACTAGTCATTACGAAAAAAGTTCGAATTCTTGTTACAAATCTCGGATTTTTGCAAAATGAAAAATCATTGCTTATACAATCGCTAAAATGAAAAATTGAGTGACATTTTTATTTATTTTTAAAGTTTCGTTCGACACTTATCGTCGATTCTCATTGTCTAAATAATCTTTTAGTAGAAAAATTCTTTAAATTAAATAAGAAGTGCTTAAATCTTTTGAAATAATCTAACTTGAAAATTTTGGAGAAATTAAATTCTTAGCCGAAAAAAACGATTTTATTAAATTTTATAAATTCTTTTTGCAGCATTCAATGTCCGAAAAGGATAAAAATGTTAAAAATCAAGTTTTTCATTCAAAATTTAAATTACATTTTATTGTATTTTTTAAAAAATAATTCCAATTAAGATAATTTTATAATAATTTCAATTCAATTAATTAATTGGGAGTTAATCATCGTCAAAAACAAATTAGAAAGCTTCAAAGTATAAATAATTGAAATGAACATGAAACAAATTATTCAATCGAATTCGAACTAAAAAAAATTGTAAAAAACATAAAAATGGAAAAATCGGAAACTGAAATACAGAGCGCAACAATGAATTGAAATTCCAAATTTCAAACTTTACCGATAATAATTGATTGCTGTTAGTCAAATAACAAAATTTTGAATTTTAAATGAAATATAATTGAATGGCTCTCGCAAAGCTATGCAATTATATTTCAAATATTTCATTATTCTAAAGTTCTCTTATAGATTGCAAAATTGAAACAAAGTTGAATTGAGAAATTCAAAAGAAAAAGGAAAAACGTATGTTATCTGACAAACTATTTCATTTTATTCCATCAATGATGATATTATTACATGGAATTAAATTTAAACTAAAAGTTTTTTCAAGTTAACTAAAGAATTTTTCAGAAAAAAAATTTTTTTTAATTTTTCATTTTTCTTAATTTATTCGTGCATTTCTTCCATGCGTGAAAAATTTATTCTGTAATGGAGTAAAATTGTATTTGAGAAATATTTGTGAAAAATGGTGGTAATAAACGAAAACAGAATATTTTTTCCGATTTTTGCAAAGTTTGCGAAAAAAAAATTCCAATTTAAACAAAGAATTTATAATGAAATTTCTAGAAAATTTTTTCCAAAAAGTAAAAAAGTAGCAGAAAAACGAGAATACCTATGAACAGACGTGAAATGAAATGAATTTTGATACATTATTGAAATTTCATTTATTCGAAATCTTTGATATTAATATTACTTTCGGTTTGATGTGGACTGCTCAATTTATTTTCAAAAAAAAAAAAAAAAAAAAAAAAAAAGAGAAAAAATGTTTGTTGTAACTAAAAGACAGTTGCAATAAACAGAAATAGAATATTTGTTTATTTTAAGCATTCCTCAACCATTTCTTATCACTACTTTTTATTTATAAACAGTAGGATAAATGATAAAAGTGTAAAGCAATTCAAAAACTCATTTGTCAAAAATTTTATTTAATATTTAAAAGTTCATTTGTATATCATATCACACATCTTTGCTTTAATCTTTGTCCATCCATTTAGATGTTTTAAATGTGCTTCATTTCCTTCTCATCTTTTTTTTTTTTTTCTGAAACGACGGAAATTTTTTCATTCGAAAATTTGAAAATTAAATTTATGGAATTGCTACCAAGTACATTTATTTTTGCTTTTTTTTAGTCCTAGAATTTTCTCTCATTAAAAATCTTATTAAAGTTCCATTTTTTTTCTACCAATGTCTTATTTAACTTATAAACCGATCCTGTACAAAGCAATCTAAAATTTATAAATCTCAGTAGATTAAAAAAATCTAACAAAACAAGAAAAGAATAATATGCAAGGTAAAAGAAGAAAAGTGATAAAATAAAAAAACCAAACATAAAAAATATACGTTAAGAATTAGAAATTTTAAAATATATGAATAAAATTTAAAATGAAAAATTTCGAATTGCATAAAATGTTATGCAAATTATCTCAATAAATTATTGATTAATCAGTGAAATCAACAGCTGCAAGTGCCTTTGGAAACTTTTTTTTTTTCTTGAGAGAATGTGGAAAAAAGAAAAATGGTGAAGTATTGATTTTTAGCTTATTATTTATTCATTGCCTATAACTTATTTAAACAAACAGTGAATACTTTTTTTTTGCAAAACAAATTAAGATAATTTTAAAAAAAAGAAATGAAATTAATCGATTATATGAAAATCAATCAACAACTGTATCATAAAGTATTATGGACTTTTGAAAAAAAAATTTTCTCATTTTTTAAAATTATCACAAAATATTTTATTATTAGAAAAAAGTGCATATATACGCTTGCTTGATCATTATTAAAGCATAATTTTTTCAACCAATAATTTTTTCAATTATTTATAAATTAACAAGCATTAATTCATTACAATTTCACTTTTTCTTATTCTTTTCTATACTACTACAAAAAAAAAGAACAGTTATTTTAGATTGGAATACTACTCCTATCATTGGCTTGAAATCATTCTAGTTGGCTAGCCAAGCATTTATTTGGCCAACATTTTCAAGCTAATCATTAATTCCCATTATTTTCTTTTGTGATGTTTTGGCGTCAATGACAATAGTAATTCATCATCTTCAGCTACTTTTGAAATCATATTTCTGTTTACCGTACAGAAAATAATAGGAATTATATGCTGCTGAATATCTGGAAACGAGTAAAAAAGAGAGAAATAAATTTTTCTGAATAAATGAAATTAGAAAAAAAATTTGCTTAGCTAATTAATCCTTCTTTCACTTACTTCGACCATAAATTTTTAAATACTTCTAAGTTTTTATGGTTAATTTTGCTTAATTTTTTATTTTTATCGTAATGGACTGGTTCAACTAAGGTGAACGAAGTATTAATTATCATATAAAAAAAAAAACAAATTTTGAAATGCACTCCTTTTTCTCGGTAAATTTTGATCAACAATATTCTTTTTTCAAAAATTCGAAATCTTTCATTTTCCATACATCATCTCCAAATTTGTTTCGTTTTTTCTTCATTTCTTTATTTCATTATAATATGTAATTTACAGCAATTAAAACAATTACTTATGAATATATAAAATTACGAACTGTTTTGTTAAATCCGTGCAATCATCATTAATTCTAAATAGGAAAATCAGTTTTGATTCAACAATAGTCCTTTTGAACTTTTAGGAATGATAAAAAAAAAAAGTTTAAAAAAGCTAAATGATACCAAGGTTCAAATTTCATTTTAATAACGGTCATCTGCCGAAATATTTGTTGAAATTTCATTTAAATTCAAATTATTTGCCAAAATACTCGTTAAAATTTTATTTTAATAATTTGCGAAATATATTAAAATTTCCACGAAAATTATTTATCAAAATGTTTGCTAAAATATTTTTAAAATTCCAAACAAAATTGTCGGAGAAAAAAAAATTTTTTGAAAACAAATAAATTAATAAAAACAATGGAAAGTTGGATTCTACATACACATATAAATTTAAATCTGTAGATTTTGGCTACACCTTAAAACTTTCCCGCTATTTTCACACTCTAAATTAGCTATTTGGATTTCTTCTTCGGCTAAAGTGTGAATTGAAGAACAGAAAGTAACTGATATTGCTGTGGATAGCCTGTTTGGTTCCACATCATTTCCATGTTATTTATCAACTATATGTATGAACTTCTGTGATGAACTCTGAGCTTTTTTCTTTCTTTGTCATACTGATTATATTACCTGCTTAGGCTTATCTTCTTTTATCCTGTCTTTTCCATCTTCTAGCACTGACTTTTGTAATCAGGAAACGGCATATTAATGGGATTGTTAGCAACATGCACTTTCGAAGATACGAAATGGATGGATTGCCTCATCAAACACCACTGAAGCTTTCCATGAATCAAGAAAGGTTGAAGTTCCGCAACTCTGCTGTTGATTTTGGCCAGCAACACGTTTGGAAGATGCAGGAAAGAGCATTCATGAGAAAATCAAAACTTACGTAGGTTTATCGTTTCACAGCCAGATCTTTTTGAGATCATCTGCAGTAGAAGCTGCAGAATTTATTGAGATAGCTTTCGCGTTACATGATGTTCATGTGATGGTGACATTCGTTGAGATGCAAATGTTTCTGTGTGCCCAAATCTTGCAATCCCTGGGCTGATATTTTCTATGACAACCAAACTCTTTCATCTACAACAATCAGCTTCAGTACTACACCACCAATCACACTTGAAGCAGTCAACAATTATGAAGCTGCAAAAGGTTAAGTGAGAGCTAGAATGGATCAGCTACGTTGAGTAAAAATAGCAGATGTTTCACTGTAAGAGATAATAAGCTAATATTATTATTTATTATGTCATGAGTCTCCTTATCAAAGCTCTACAGGTCAATATATAGGAGCAGAGATAAATATTGCAGAGCAAAAGGCAATTAAAATACCAAAGAAGATGATCAAGCTGATCAAGTTGGCCTTATTCCAACTACTTTACAATGGGCTGCTAGTTGGCGTACAGATTCACCGCTGTCACTCCCGAGTGCTCCAGCGCATTAGAATCCGGCAACTGCTAGTGCAGACCCACCAGATAATCCACAAGCTTATTCGGGAGAAAAAATCGATAAGGACATAGTCCTCCTATAAACTATATTAAAATCGGCAAAGAAATTACCTTTAAATTAACCTCTGTACGAGATACTCGATATAGAATGACTATTGGATTAGCTATCTAAAAAAGTACTTGAGATATAGTGTTTTTATCAATCTTAAGGTATTTCTCTGCTAGACTAAAGTTACAGCTATAATATAATCCAGTATAACGCCCAAAGGACACTTGATATTTTTATCGATCAAATTTATCGGCCATGTTTTGATTATGTCAAAAAACCTAAAAGAAAAAAGCATAACGTCAATAAAAGGCCATTAATTTCTTAGTTTAGCGGTACCGAAGTTAACAGTATTTTTAATACTATATATATATATATATATATATAAAGTATAGAAACTTTCTTCAAAAAATCGATTTCTCTTCCCATTTCATTTCAAAAATAAAAAAATGACATACAAACTCTGGTATATAACAGGAATTATGCTAGCAAACTATTCCCAAATGAATTCAAAAGCAAAAAATTGTTATTGTTATTTGCTATTATCTATTTGCTCTTTCTTTTTTCCTCCTATTTTCTTTTAAAAAAAAAAAACAAAAAATTAAAATTTGGAAGCAAAAATCAACTTATATTTAATCGTTATTCATCTCCCTAAACAGCTGCGTTTTTGCTTTTCCCACTCTAGTCATTGCAAACGTTCGTTTGAAATTCTTCATTTCCTACAAATATATTTCGTAAATTTTTAGTGGCTAAAAAATTCAAAGTCTTATTCCATAAGTGTAAAATGAAACTTTTTGTTATGTATTCTTTGTCTTTCTTTTCTTTTTTTTTTTTTTTTTTTTTTTTTTTTATGCAGAAGGATGTCATATTATTAAAAAATGGCAGCAAATTATTTGTTAATCTGGAATGAAATTTTTAAAATAGATTCAATAGATAATGTATGAATTTACAGTGATTGAATTGCAAAGAATTAACTGTTTCAGAAGCTTACTAATATCTTCAGTAAATTGAAAAAAAGAAACTAAAATTGAAATTAAATTAGATCAAAGTGATTGAAAGTAAAATAATCATGACAGAAGGAAAAAGTATTTTTGGTTAATTTAAACGGAAATTAAATTTTAGATCAGTCAAAAAAGTCAGGATCATTAAAATAGTAATAATGGAACAGGAAAAAATGAATCATAGCGATTTCAGTTGCAAAAAGAATTTTCTGCACCAATTAATACAATAAGTAATTCAAAATATCTTGAAAAAAAATTTGTGGAACTTTTAAAAAAAATTATAAAATTTGAATACTGACTAGATAGCTCTCATTATTTACAATCAGAGATAATGATAATAATTTTGATTTTGAAATAGTAAGTAATAACGATAATATAACTGTTAATGATAATAGCATGGAAAGTTGCGCAATTTTAATAAATTATCAAATAAATTAGTCAGAATATCTATCCTTTTTTTACATTATCTAGTTTTCTAGCTGTAAGAAAAAACAGTGAAAAAATTTGAAAAATTTAGAAAAATTTCAAATTGTTAAAATGCAAATAAGAAATACTTGATGCTTCAAACATATTTTTTTCAAAGACGATGACTTAATTATGGAAAATTACAATAAGAAGGGACAAAAAAGAGAATTAAAAATATTTTTTCCAATACACGTCAGAAATTGAAGTAATAACTCATTACTAGAACAATAACAATCTATAACTTTTCATTTTGAAAGAAGGTAAAATAGATTGTCGGCATGATTGATTATAGAAAAATAATATTTCTGAACACATAGGATGTCGATAATAGTAAAGTCTTATTAAATTAGAAATAATTAATTTATCAAAATGAAAGAATCGTAAACATAAGTCTGAATGATTTGCATTTTTACTTGGATATATGCTTACTTGAAAAGTAAATAAATTTTTAGATTTTCTTATTCATTGCTTTTTAGGCTTAGACATAATATTTTTTGTTTATTATGGCTCGTTTACAAAATACAAAACGATATGCTAAAACATAACGGTATTTCTCCCTTTCTCTAAATATAAAAAAAGTGAAATTACGGAATCTTTTTAACAATTTCATTTCAGACTTATTGTCAGAAAACCATTAAAAAGATTACTTTTTGAAAAAAAAAAATTGTGAAAAAACAATGGAAATTGTGAATTTCAGAATTTGAAAATCTAATTTCATCAATTTATCATTCATAAAAACGAATTCAAACGTTATTTGCTTGTATCGGAAAATTCACGTTGCTTAACTTGATAGAAACATGATGTTGTTCAATGAGAATGAAACAACCCAAGCAGTAACTTGACTACTACTTCAAAAGTTTTCGAAAAGCAAAATATGTCTTCAATACTTGCAATTCCCGACCATGCCAATTCAAATTCTAACCAAAAATCTAACGTTGCTTAATTTGACAGATCTGACGAGATGTCATACTTTCAATGTGATGTGGTCGTAAACATAATCAAACATTTTCCCAGGGAATTCCCACTATTGCATTGCTTATTTACATCGAATCCTTCATTGTTCGGCTGATGCATGATATTCCAGAATTTTATTTCAATCCACAGCAGCCGAAATTTGGGACTAAGACTTTTTTCAACTTTCCTAAAATCTGCATAATTAAACAAATGAGTGTAATTGCTTCATTCTCATAATGTCATTGTGCATTCAAAAATAATCTGATTACTGTCACAAAAGTTTTTTCTCGAAAAACAAAATATGTTTACAAAACTTCGAATTCCCAAGCAGTCCTCGACTCAAGTTATTAATCATGCCCAACGTTGTTTAACTTCACAGTTTGAACGAGTTGTCGCGGTATAATCGTAGACATGATGAAACACGCAAGGATACATAAACCAAATTCTCATCAATGATTATAATTCCCACCATTGTAAAGCTTGTTCATTATTGGATCGTTAGTTGTCCCAAATTTTGTTTCAAGCCATATTATTATTGAAGATTTTAATCGAAAATTAATAAACAGTTATGAAAAAATTGTTTAAGATAATGTGATCGTTTTCTAATTCTTTAATTTTTGAGATTATTTCATGTAAATATGCTGTCGCTGAATTGAGCGAGAAAGATTAAGAAATGTGATTGCTTTGTTTTAAAGGAAACAAATTGTAACCATTGAAGGTTGTAAAAAATTTATTTCGTTGTTTCAAATTAAATGACTCAGTTTTATGGCTTTGTTAAGTTGCTTAAGCTTATTTTATGACTATGTTAAATGCTTTAACCTTTGTTTCATACTGTTGTAAATCATACCATAAACGCGCTTTCATGCGCTAACAAAGAAAAGCTTTTTCATGTTACGAAGATGCTCCTTTGAGCATCATTTTAAAGAAAGGCTAACGAAGGATGCGGTTGGTTCCACCGTCTGGGTTTTTTCAAAGTTTCTTCTTAATGATATCTTTTATCCTCTTTTCTTATATTAACGAATCGTCATTTAAATTGTTAAGTTGATGAAATTGATTTGTAATTGTTATCTAAATTTCTGTAATAAAGGTTTAATTACGCAAGTTTGAGATACCGCGAGATATTCGATAAAAATACGAGAAAAGAGACAAGAACCTTAATGAAAAAGTTTATTCATACATTTTCCACTTTTTTCTTTCGTCATCTGTCCATGGTAGTAAGTTTGATAAGATAAAAAATGATAGAATCTCAAAATTTTAAGCTTATTTAGCTAATAATAATAATCATAACGATATCAAATAAGCAAACTACGAAAAAATAAGTTACCAATACAAAAAAAAGTTTCAGAAAATGGAATTTTTTCCACTTATTACTTATAGTAATTAGTCAAAAAAAATTTCGTTTAATATTTCCACAAAATTTCGCATGAAATCTAAATCTTTCAAACTTTTTCGTATTAAAATTTGATAAAAGTTAGGAAAGAAGAAATGAATGATATGGGCACAAAATACTGAGTTCAAAATATTTATTTTCATCAATTTTGCTAAAAGTGCACATTTAAGGCTAATAGCTGCCTAAACACATATCCAAGTTTATATGCCAAAAATACACAAACATAAAGTATTATATGTTTGCGATTTTGTTTCTCATTTACTTACACCATTAGCATAAAGTTAGTAGTTGAGCATGTAATTCTGGCTAAGTAAATAGAAAATGAAGTATGGTTTGTTTCTATTTTTATTTTTCCTTTTTTCGTTTATAAAATTAACTAAGATTAGTAATTGTAACAGAATATTAATCTAAAATGGAAACAAATATAGAAATCTGAAACATAAATTAATTCAATTTTAAAATAACATGCATTTTATGTACGGTTATTAGTTCCAATTTACGGAAATAGAAGAAAAAGAAGTGCTCGTCAAACGGATTGAATTTCGTCTTTCATTAAAATAACCGAAATTCATGATTTTGACCAAGTATACTTAAAATAAATATTAAAATAGATTTGTCCATAATTCTGTTTTTTAAGTTACTTACGCAGCAAGCTTAAAGCTGCTTTGCATACAACTTTGGGATGACCAAAATAATTTGAAATGATTGATTTCTTAATTTTTTTCTGAATTTAATGATTTCCGAGTACAAAGTGGATAATTCTCAAATACAAAATGGTTAATTATATAAAAAATATGTTTATTTGTTCTCATGAATAAATTAAGGCTAATAATACTTTATAATAATATATACTAAATTGATTCGGAAATGATTTAAATTAAGTTTTTAAATTTTAAAATTTTCGAAAAGAATTTCCGAATTGTTGACTGAATTAAAAAATGATATTATTAAAATAATATTATTTCTGCGAAATAAATACTTCGGTTGCGAAAACATATGAAATAATGGTGTTACTCAAATTTATCGCCTCCCATGACCGAGAATGTAATTTTCCCGATGATTCACTTGTCTTTAGTCAAAAATTTGACCTTTAAATTATCTGTCAAAGTATGTGCAAAAGATTTTGACATAACTTTCATTATCATAAACGAATTTAAAACTATTAAGAAAAAGTAAATCGAAAAAAGATGCTATTTCAATTTGTTTACTTTTAGCAATGATAAACATTGTCAAATATTATAGATTTGAAAATTTCAAAAATCCGATTTTTTGTACCCTACTGCAGAAACAATCAAAATTTTTTTATCAGTTTTTTTTAACATGTATAAAAAGATTTTACATTCTCAATTACAAATATTTGCCCTTTTCCTTTTTTTCGTTTGTGTGCTATGTTTTATCATTTCTTGTCAAAAAAAATTAATTTATCAAATTTTACAAAAACAGATTCCAGAAAATAATTATTGAAGTAATTTTAGCAATTTAAATAATGAATTTTTTCCAAACCACGGCGTCAATTTCAAAAAAAAAAAAAAAAAGAGAAAAACGAATATCCCATATTTTTACATATTTATCATATTTCCAGTTTGACCAAATAATAATAGCACTAATTAAGTTCAAATATTAAGTTATGTATTTTCATCTTTGTTCATGCATAAAATAATTTTGTGCTTTATACAGGATGAAAATTATATATGAACAAATCTGAAATATAAAGTGGAAATTTCCTATGTGGATATATACATGAATTTTATTAAATAAAAATGTAGCAGAAAAAATTAACGCTGATCATCGATTTTTTGAAGATGATAAAAATAAATTAAGTTAATTAATTTTATGAATACCATTTGATTTTCTATGCGTATCATATATTAATATTTTCAAAAATTATATATCTATATCTAAATCTATCTATCTATCTATCTATATATATATATAATTATTGGTTTAAACAAAAAAAATTCTATAATATTTTCAAAATTAAAAGAAAAAAGGAAATTTTCATTAGATTTGAAGTCATTTACATGAAGCATTGCTTTTGGGAATTTACGGTGATTTTGATGGATGATGGAATTCAGTTCATTTGACAAGCATTCCTTTTTGTTTTATCTGTGGAAATAGGAAGGAATCATTGTACATAAATGCATGTTATCTCAAAATTAATTAATTTATACTAAAGATTCCTATCTTTACTTCCGATTTTAGGTTAGTACTTTATCATCCATAACTGATTTACTTCAATGTTCCGGTATGTTAAAAAGAAAAAAAACCACTCCATTCCTGTTTTCCCATTTTTTCCTAAAAATATCCCAGAATTATTTCATTGTAGAATCATGAAACGATGTTTTCATTATAGCGGTTGATTAATTACTTCGATGAATTATTCCAGGATTTCATCGTGTATCACTTGATTTAGCGTAGTTTTGCATCAATAGCTTCTGAAGTAGCCAAACTTTTGAATTCAATTTTCAAATAGACAAAGTCTGCAATCAATTATTAAGTAAAATAAATTTTTAAAGTCACTTCTTGAATAAAAAAATTTTTGAAGTCATTCTTGAGCAGGGAACTTCTGAATCCATATACTGATTTGGCTGGAGCAATTTTGATTTCAGTTAAATGCATCGAATTAATCAAGTTAAAATTTTAAATTCACCACTTGAAAGAATACGCAATTCTTTTAATTTATTTCTTTTTTCATTAAATTTTTGCATAATTTTCGTTCGTCGAGTAAAACGAAATGAAATTTTATTTTACTCTATTTTCATTTTTCCTTAATACTTCTAATATTTCAATCTCAACTTTTATTTGCATTAAATCATAATTGTGCTTAATTTTTTTGTTTTTAAAAAAATTAAATTCGAAAATGTTATTTTGTTATGCTTTTAATTTTTTGTTTTTGATTTCATGAAATGAAAAATTTTTCTTTCATGAAAAGAATTAAAAATGAAGAATTTCAAATATCAAAAAAAAAAGCGCCATTAAATAAATATCTAAATATATGTAATAAATCTTGTTTATCGATTAATTTATCTCGTATTAAATTATAAATGATTTTAAATAGCAATATTTTTTTAAATGTTTATTTATATTTTCACTTCTTAACATACTAGTATGGTAAAGTCATTCATATGGTAGAACACGGTAGCACTTTACGGTAAAATTGAATCCTATGATTCATTTTTGGATTCATTCTATTTATCCATTTGTTACAGCTGAAATAGCTAAAAAAAAAAATAGAAGAGAAAGTAATTTCATCATAAGAAGTGATGCAATTCTATGAGAATTAAGCTATTCTCGAAAAAAAAATCAAATTATGGTTATAGCTATTATCCGATTAATCATTTAGAGATAAATGAGTATAATGTAAAAGTAATATTAAGTTAGTGGCATAATTCCTAAAATCAGATTAATTTATCTGTGGAAATTTCTTTGATTAAACCAGATGATTATTATTGCTTGATTAATTAATCAATTTTTTTTTATTATTTGATAAACGAATATAGTATAAGAATTGTTTCGCAAGAAATAGCTCGATTTTTAAGAATTAAACTTGCAAAAATTTCTTTGATTGCATCAAATTTCTCCTATTATTATTATGTGCTTAATTAATAAGACAATAAATAAATGTCTGGAAATATGCTCAATGTGATTCTATCATTATTACTTTTTTCTTTTAAACTTCACAATAACATGAATTAAAATCTACTAATAAGTGAATGGATAAATATTTCGAAATTCAGCAATCACAAAGTATTTTCGTTCATTAGCACAATTATTTCACTCAAACTAGAAAATAAATAATTGGAATACGTAAATATGTCTTATTGTATATTTTTAAGAATTGAAAAAGTATTAGCAATTATCAATAAACATATAAAGGAATCAGATTTTTTCGAAACTTTCACAATCATAATTTTTTATCATTTTATTTTTGATGAAATTTTTCTAATACTGAATTGAATATCATATCATATTAATTTATCCATTGATAACGATAATAATGGTCATGATAATGATAATGATGAACTAGCGTTATCAAACGTAGTTTCACTGCAACATTTTCGTATCGTCAAGAAAAGGTGTGGTACGTAGCCGGTTTAAAAACTATGTCATTGTCGTTGTTGCCATCATCATCCGGACTGTCGTCTCGATATTGGTGTCATCAAAATGATCCTTTACTGCTCATTCTATCCATCTTTCACAACATTTCTTCCTTCTCCAAATACCTAAATATCCTAAATTTTGCTGTTTTAAAATTCTTTTTGAAGAAAAAGAAAGAAAAATTCATTTATTCTGGTCAGGAATAATTTTTTTCCTGTTAGTGTTCATTTTTATTGCCAACACCTCATCAAATCATTTCATTCACCCATTCATTTAATTCAATTCACTCATTCAGTGTTTCAATCATTTTTCCTTCTTTCCATCCTCTGCATCAATCAACTTAAAGATTCTGGAACTATGATCTGATAATTTTGAACCTTACGAATATTCCTAATTTGCTCTTTCGCATGATTCTTTATTAATTAGAAGCTTTTCAATTGATGTTCTAAAACTCCTGCCATAATTTTCAAATCAGATATATTCTGGGAATTTTTACAAATAAAATGATTGATATAGATTGAAAAGATTCGATAATGCGATCCAATCTGTTGCTATTGTTAATGGACGAACAATACAAATCATTGATAAACAATTTTTATCGAAAATTTGTTACAATAATTGCCTAAATGATCAGTAATGTTTGCGTTATTATATTCTTTACAGTATTTATTGCTGCTATATTCAATATTTCCGTGTATTATTATTAATGGACAAATTAATCATGCGGTAAGTTTTTCTTTTTTTTTTTTTTGTTTTTAATCCTAATTTTTATTTTTTAAAATACGAAATATTATGTATAAAAATGAATGGATATGTATACAAATCTAATAAAGATTTTTTTTATAATGATTGAAAGCTATAATATGAAGTATAAAATGAAAATCAGGTAAATGCTAGCAGTTAATTTAAGTAATAAATATTAAATATGATCGCTATTTCCTAGATTTTAAAAGCTGAAAAGTAAGTAACAGTGTTTTTTAAGACATATATATTTTTTAATTTTTTGTTTTTTATTGATTTTTTAGAACAAAAATTGTTGATTTATTTTTTATTGGTTTTTTTTAAAATAAAAATTGATAAAAAATTATATATATATCATACAATGAAATTTTAATGTAGTACGCATAGATGAATTTCGTGAAGTATTAAATATTGAACGTAAGTGATGATATGAATAAATGAAAGTTTCGAACTGAATGAATTAAATTCACTAATCTTTAACCCAGTAATTATGATGGTCATTTCAAATTTCTCTGTTTCGGATAAATCTCATTCCTTTAAATATAGCTTACATTCTTTGCACAGATCATTTCGAGAGATCATTCCGATATGATCAAATTGAAGACATTTTTCAGAAAAATCTAGTCCTGAACAATATTTAAGACTTTAATTTGCACCATCATCATACTTCTTTTGCTATTTAACCGAAAAAAATGGAGAAAAAGAAGGCGAATATAATTTAAGATGGCTTAAAAAAAGAAAAAGAAAGTGATTTTTTATGAAAAAAGAAATTTCTTTTTTCTTTCATACTAAAATTTAGCAGCAACAATTTAATTTTCCGTCTTCCTGTAACATATAAAACTTTTTTACATATAGAGATATAAATTATTGATTTCTTTGTCAGTAACAAAAAACGAAAGAATCAGAAGACAGCAATGATAGTTTAGTGAAACTTGATCCTATCAAATTATTCCTTCATTGTTTAAAATTAAAGGAAAAATTATCAGATATTTTTTTTCCTTTTTTTTTATTGAATAACAGGATAAAAGTGGGGATATGGTAGGATACAGTAATTGTTTGGGATACATATGTATGCAGATATATGATCGTCTCCAATAAGGCTTCTACTGTGATTATCTCCAATACTAAATGAGGTAATTCATTTATTGTTGAATTGAGAAAATGAATTTATTTTTTTTTCCGATATAATAATAATTCTATTCTGATTGGATAACTGGAATTGATAACTATGCACAATTTTCATTTCTATTATTTTTTTTTCAATAAATTATTTTTTCACACCTCTTTCTTTCATTCTTTAGAAAATTTTCGAATTATAAAAGAAAGAACAGGTAAAAAAGAAAAATAAAAGGAAAAATTTCAGAATTTTTGAAATTTATTAATAGAAAAAAAAATGTTTGGGGAAAAAAACCAAAATTAAAAAAGTATAAATTATGAATCATCTTTTTTTACTAAGTCCTTAATTTCAGCTTTTTTTTAGTCAAAATTTTTCAACCATTTCAATTATTATTGTTATCAGTATTTTCAATTATTATCATGACATTTACATTGTTTTCTATTCCTTTTGAACTGATTTAAATATTTATTATAGTAATCAATACTTATTTTTCTTCATTTATCTTGCCTATCTATTCTTTTATCTTCTCCTTCTATCTCATTTTTTCCTTATCTCTTATCATTTTCGTATTCATTCTTTTCAGTCATTTTATCCAATTTTAAATTCAACTTAATTTCCTGTTTTGACGCTGATTTTGACGAGTGGAAGGTAAGAAAGAGAGAGAGAAATTCATTTTGTTTATTTATGAATTTGCCCATTCTCAGTGATTTACTTCTATTTTTACAATGAAATATTCAAATTGAAATAGTTTTCGAGATAAAGAGAAAATAAGCAAGAAAGTGAAGAAGGAAAGGAAAGGAAAATTGATGAATGAAGGAAGGAGATAATCCAGAAATTAAAATGAAAGACGAAATTATCTTCAAATTCATGTTAGATACGTTGGATTGGTATTTGATTGGATCCGTTTCCTGTTCAATTTTCCATCACTGCATTATAATTGTTTACACCTGGCATATCTATCAGTCAACAAATGTTTTCAACAAAAATTTTATCTTTTCATTTTCAGTCGTATTTGTTGGAAAAATTTTTGAAAGAAAATTTGTTACAATTTTATGAAGAAAAGAACGAAGAAACAGCAGAAAAATTATTGTAAAAAAATTTTTTTATTTGAATAATTAAGGAAAAAAAGAAAGACTTATGATAAAAAATTTTTCATTTGAATATTAAAAAAAAAAACTTCTTTCAAAAATTATAAATAATTTGAGAAAATTAAACAAAAAAAAGGATATTTCAAATTACCGTAAAGATTTTCACTTGAATGTCTGAAAAAAAATTTATTTTTTCATCCATTCCTTTTTGTATTTTTCAAAAATGGATAATTAAAAGAGATGATGGATAAAATAGAAAATGAAAAAAAGATAAGAAAAAGAGTGCAAATATTTAAGATAAAATTATAGAAAAAAGAAAAAAGTTTATAGTATTTTGAAGGGCAAAAAAAAAAAAAGGAAAAGAAAGGAAAAAACTGTCAACTAGATCTCTTATTGAATTTAATTCAAATTTCGAAATTTATGAATTTATCAGATTTTCCAAAAAATTTCGAGAGAAAAAATTGTCGAATATCAGAATTTTATTTTTTTACAATTAAAATTTCAGAAATTTGAATTTTTTTAGAAAAATAACATAATTTAATGCAAGTAATATATATTAATAACTTTTGCCTTCTGATACTATACATGCTTAACCTTAACCTACCCAACCAAAATTTCCTTACTTCCTTTTTTTTAATTGAAAACATGGTCTATCTTCGTCGAAATAAATTTCAAAAATATTTAAAATTCAATAAAAATCAGATTTTGCTTGGAACTAAAAAAAAAAAAAAAAATGAAAGCGGTGGTAAAAGAAGAATTGAGAAGTTTCGCACGCGAAGAAAATAATTTTCCAATAATTTAAAAATTTTTTTCAAATCAAATATATATTTTAAAAATTACATATAGTCAAAAATCTGACATACAGATAGAATGAATGAAATAATTGAAATGGTGAATTAATAATAACGATTTAAATACGAAATGCTTCACCCAATTTAAAAATGAAAAACAAACAATATTAGGGCAGTTTATGGAAATTAAATTAAAACATGTAGCCCAATTGTTGTTAACTTTTTTCATATCATTCATTTTTTATTATAATCTGATGCTATATACTTGGGAATTTATTAACAAAGAAAAAAAAAATTAAACTAAAAAAATTCCGTTTCTTCTTATCCAGTATTCTATTTAAAATGATGAATTTTAAATTCGGTTCTAGTTTTAATTTTTTATTTTTTTAAAAAGTGAATGAAGAATTTGTCGTATTAATCTAAATTTATTCGATTGAAATCGTACTTTTTTCATTCTTTCAATTTTATTATGAATAAGTTACAAAGTTGCATCAGCGTATGCATATAATAATAAAATTTAATGTAGTTTTATTTGCGTAAATAACACTGTTATTATGATACTGATTGCATTTCTTCAGTTTATTAAAAGAATTATTAACATAAATTCATTTAAGTTATGGATTAAAAACTAATTTTAATTTGAAAATTTAAATAACCTTTCTTCAATTACTTTTTTTGGTTACTTTTTCACTGAATAATACTTTTAAACATTTATTTAAATGATTTGTCTGATGAAAATATTTTTGGAAATAATATGTTCATGGCAAGTTGCATAGATAGTACACATGACTATTAATTATTTCATCGCTTTACTTAATTACTTATTCTAATTTCTGTTTTCTGTTTCATTCGCAAAAAAAAAGGAACTTTTAACGATTTTTACTTTTTTTGTTGAATTTGAAAAAAATTTAATCAACGAATGGAACATTTATATTTATACTTTCATCTTACATCTATCTTGCAACAATACAAAATCATATAAGATTTTATTAGTAATAGAAGAAACTTTATATTAGTTATAAGAAGATAAGATAAACACTCTGAAATAATTGTAAGACAGCTATAATCATATAAGTCATTATTTGCTGATAAAACTTGTTAGCTGCAAAATTATTGGCTCTCAAGATTTCTAATTTTTTGAATGTTACAAAAACACTTTGTTCTTCCAGTTTATTAAATTATTGGATTTACTTAAATTTATTTAAAACTGGTTTATTTCATGGAAAAAAATGAGAAAAATAGAAAAGAAAAGTGGGTGAAATATTTTTGGTTTAATTATTGGAAATAGTAGTTATTATTGTTGGTAATGTCATTATGAAAGGTAGGATGATAATGGCATAAATAAAACTAGTTGCATAAAATTATCATTACTATAAATTATAAATTTTAAAAAATTAAAAAATTTTATTATGAATTTGAAAACTGAAAATTAATTATGAAATTACTACAAATTGAAGGAAAAGACGAATAATAGCCATTGCGATCAAATAATAATGATGACTATAATAAATAGGAATAAAATTGTATGCTCACAAAGAGTGTGATAATAAAATAACTATTTTTTTTGCTTCAAATTTATTTTTTCAAAAATTTTTCATTCAATCAATTGAGCAAAAAAAAAAAAAGAAAGGATTGATTAAATTAAAATGATAAGTTTATTCATAGAGAGAAACTTGATAATTTGTAAGAATTTTTTCGAATGAAACACACACAAAAAATAACAATAATCAAATACAAAATTGAAATGAAAAGATTGATTGTATTACATTAATAATTTCTGATTTTTGGTTTATTCAGCGCTTGAAACTAGTTATAGACTTATTGATGGAAATAATTTAAATTATACAAAATCATAAATTGAATATATTATGAATGGTTTCATGAAAAGAGCAAATTAGCACTAATACATTTTTACTATGGAGAAATATCATGATACTAAATTATCCAAATTATTTTATTCTTCGATTATTCTTGGCTTACTCTAAGAATTAATTTTCAAGCAATTATTTGATTACCTAGTAGATATTTCAGGGAAAAATAACCATTACTTTGATTGCTTTTCTATATTAAAATTATTCATTCGTAATTTTATGCAGTAATTTCAGTAAAGTGTTTTTTTTAATTAAATTCAGATTTTATCTTCCTTACGCAGTAACTTTAATGGTAATAACTGTTTTGATAAGAAAATTAACTTGCCTTCATCATTATCATATATCATTTGCTTTCTCAGTCATCTTCATATCTTTATTATTTCTATCTTTATTTTCGAATTCCAATATATTCCGAAATTTTTATTAAACATTAAGTTGTTATAATTATGTAATGGAGATCGTATTAAGTATCGTAATCAAGGAACAATAATAATAATAATGACAGTGGTTATCGTTCGACTGTTATCAATGATAGTAATAATAGTGATAATAATGATAGTTGAAAAATAATAACAATGATGTTGATAGAAATTACGAAATCAATCATCATCATCAGTATAGCAGTAATCTATCGTGTGGTACTTATATCATGTATAAAATATGTCAAAGGGAAAAAGCGTAACATATGTAATCGGCGATTAAACAAAACTAAAAATTCAAAAGTATTCTATGATTATTCTTAATATTTAATGTTTCATTATATATATTTAATTATATATACAGATATATAAATATATGTATAAATTTCTCAAAGGAAGAAAAAGCTTGTTCTTAATTTGCAAAAAAAATAAATTAATTTCTTTTTATATGGCGTGTAAAAAAAATGTAGAAGAAATGATTCAATTTTAACTATTTTATAAATTAAAACCATTTTGCTTTTCTTTTTCATAATAAAAAATAAAAAAAATTTTTTTTTCTTTCTGATATATTTGGATAGTAGATGGTGAAATGCATTGATTTGATTCAAATTTTTTTTATTCTGTTTGGGAGAAATTCGACTTATTTTAAATTTAAGATAAGTAATCAAATGATCCAGTTTTCTTTCTTTAATTTGATTCTTTAAACTGGTTCTTATGCTTGGCATATAAACATTCCCTAAAAATTTTCACCCGGAATTATCATTTATGTCATCTACTGTTATAATTATGCTGTCCTAAACTTCAAAATTATCATTTAAAGTGATATGCATTCCTATATATGTATGTATATGATAATTTCACTTCCATCACTTATATATAATATAGGACAAAAACAGAAAATAGAAAATGTGTATTGATAAAACTGAAGATAATTAACATTCATCCATATTTACTCTATTTACATTGAAATCACATTGAACATTATACTTTTAAATAAGCGACAATAGTAGAACTCAGAATTATTTCTTAAACAAATACTTGTCTTCAAAAAAAAAGGAAAAAATAAATTCAAAATATGAAGTTTCAATTTGGTCACATCGTCATTCAAAAAAACAAAAAACAAATGACTACGTGTTCAAACTTCCAAAAAAGAGACAAGATTAAATATTTATAAAAAGTACAGATTTAAAATCCAAAACTTAATACATCTTTATAATAAAAGCGATAGATTACAACATAAAATTTAATTTAAAATATGAAATTAAAGTCATTCGAAAAAAGAAAGGAAAAATAACAATTACTTATGTATAGTTTATGTAATGATTGATATAAATACATACTTTGTTTTTTCTTTTTTTTTAATTAAAATTACACAAGCATAAATAATATGATTAAAACTTGAGGATAATTTGAATTGATAATTACTGTCATCAGTAATAATAAATCACAGCTTTTTTTCCAGTGCACAGAAAAGAACGATGTCATAAAATGAGAATATAGTAAGTTTTTTAAATTCAGTAGGTGTTTTTTCTTTTTTTAAAAAAAAGTGCTTTCGAAGTGATTTTATCGGATCAACAAATATTTCGATTTTGTGGAAATGCAATTTTATTGAGGATAAAAAACAAATCATAAATCATTTTTAAAAAATAAATATTATATTTCCTATCATCTTAACTCATTTTAAGATAGAAGATATAAATTTTCTGATCAATTTGAATAGTAATAAAAAATGATTAAGAATTAGTTCGATAATTGAAGGAATAATAACTTAAAAACAAAAATTAAACTGATTGATTACTATGCACGATAAAATTAATCTATAATCGAGTTTGAGATAAAAATGAAATTTTAAATTGTAACAAATATGCTAAATTGTCATCATTTTGCAAAATTATTACGCAATATTTTCTGTCCATTTCTTTTCTTGTTACTAATAACAAATAAACTGATAAGAATTCAGAATAGATCTACTACTGATAACATATCAAGATAAATAAGCTTATTGATAACACATTAAGACGTATAGACTTGATAATAACAGATAGCTCTAATGATAACATAACAATATGCAAACGTATCGTATTTTGTTATAAAGAAGTATTTACAACAGATAATTAGTTATTGAAAGATAATAAAATGAGACTTTTTTTCTTTCATTACATAAATTAATTTTACAGTTGAAAATGAAAAAATTTGATTGATAGAGATCTTATGATATGATTAAAATTATCATAGAAAATAAACTTTTAAAAGAGTTTGTTATTGAAATCATTCACATTCTAATAAATGGTAATAATGATTGTTTTATTTTACAATTTATAATTCGCAAATGGAATGTAAAAGGATAGTTCATTGTCTTCGGCCTTTTTTTCTTATTTTGTTCTCATCCCCTTTGATTAAAATTTGGCGTAAATTTCATCATTTGATAAATTATTCCTTTCTTTTTTTTCATTGATCCGGAAATTAAAAAGAGAATGATTGTTAAATTTCTTACATTTTTTTCCACTCTTTTCCTTCTCATTTTTGTCTCATCATTTTTCCGAACAATATTTTATTTCATTAAAAGACAAAAAAGAAGGAAAACTTATACGCAATGAAACATTTTAAAAGATTTTTTTTTATTTTCATACATATTCTTTACATCATTTGTCACTTTAATTGAATAATACTTTGAAAAAAATAATGAAAGAGAAATGAAAAAGGGAAAATGAAAACATTCTCCTCCAGTTTTTTAATTATCAGCTTAAATCACTAATTCATAATTAAAAAAAAAAAGGAAGAATGGGGAAAAAAGAGGGAAGAAAGTATTTTACTCTGATTTTATTAATTGACTACAAATTTTGATAATGGAATACATCATAAATTTTGTTTAATTTTTGAATATACTGCTTAATCTAATGTTTGAAACTAATACCAAAATATTTCCCTAATAGTTCAAATGATACTTGATTTAGCTAAACAAATAATATGTGTGAAATTCTAATCATTCAATAAATTAATAAGACAATTCTTTTCAAATAAATCCAACAAACAACAAATTTTTTTTGTAATATTTGTAAATCATTGAAAGAAAACAATTATAAAAAAATAATAGATTAATTGGAAAGAAATAAAAAATGAAAGTACAATTTATTAAGATGTTATTTTTCGGGATATAAACTATAATAATTTAGCAAAATGAAAATAAAGAAAACGATGTTGTTAATAAAATGAAAATTAAGCGAGAAATTATTTGTACAGTCATATACGGATTTATTATTTATGTGTTAACAAACCAGCATCGTTCATTTTATATTTGTCAAATTAAATTTTAAATTTGCTTTTTTCAGTTAATCTGAGTTAATCATGATAAATAATCATAGTTATTATAGCGATAAACATGCTATAAATATATATACGCATACAAATAACTTTTTTTACGATTAGTATAAATTGATAACAAAACATAATCATGATCATTATAATGATTATCATATTATATGCATACATGCACAAATATATTTTTGCGCTTCTACTATTATATCTAAATTAATCATAATTGATAATTGTGATTGCCACAGTGATAAACATACTATAGACATATATGCATATCTTTAAATTTATGTATTTTAAATGAAAAAATTAACAAATTTTAACAGTAATTACCAAACTGATATTATTTCCAGCAATATCAATTTACCTCAAATTTCGATTATCGTCGTCGTCCAAACAATTTAAAAATTATTGGTAGTATTAAAAGGTTACGACCATTTAAAGATGCTGGTATTGTGACGGAAACATTTGATCAACAAATGTAAGAATTTTTTTCTTTTTTTGTAAATTAATATTAAAGTTGAATTTTTTGTTGTCAAACAATATAAGAAAAAAAAGCGTTAATTAAATTTTTATTAAAACAAATGAAATTATGAATAATTTTTAATATCTTTATGAATAAATTTTTAATAATTATTTGAGCCTTATTGTTTAATAATGTACATAAAAATTAATTTATTTCATCATTAGAAAACAATCATCACGTATAATGAACAACTCGATATTAGGATATTCTCGAGATCAGCTACAGAATGCCACAGGACAAATCTACATTCGACCAATAGTAAAATCATCCAAGTTTCCTGCTACAAAGGTTAACATTATCTGCTTAATTAAACGGAACACATTTATTAAAAGTAGGAAAAAACAAGATAAATAAATATTTAGAAAATGGAAAGATAATCTTTATTGATAAGAAATTATCTTTCCTGTATTTTATTATACTATTACTGTTCTATTCCTGTATTTTATTACTTTTTTTTCTCTTATTGCACCATTATTACATTCCCGTATTCCAATATTCGTCATTTCTTTACTCCACCACTGTTTTATTCTTACACTCTATTATCGTTCCATTCCTGTATTTCATTTTAGTCTATTATATACTCCATTATTATCTGGTTCCTCTATTATATTATTTTGTATTCCTATATTCTAATCATTCTGTTCTCGTACTAATTATTATTCTGTTCCTGTATGCCATTATTGTTCCATTCATCCACTTCATTATCTTTCTATTCCAATACCATTCTCCTTCTATACCACATTATTCGGTTTCATTCCTTTATCACATTACTATTTCTGTATCCATTAAATATTTCGTTCCTCTTTTGTATTCTATTACTGTTTCATTCTTGTAATGTATTTTCTATTTCTATGTCTAAAGCTTAATATTAGCAGCAAACAACATCCATTTTAAATTACCAAGAAAGAAGATTCTCTAGATTATTTTAAAGCTAGTACGATAACATAAAACAGTATGATACAGTCCCGCTACATAAATACTATGAATCTGCAATTTTTGTTTTTTGTCTTTGAAAGAGAAGCAACTTCACTTCTTTTTTTTTCTTCTTTACTAAAACTGATAAATGCTGATGTCATTATTTATCGGAAAATATTTATTATGTGTAAAAGATTCTTTTTTTTCTTTTTTTTTTTCAGCGGGCGAGTCATACACTACCGAAAGCAATTTCACCATTTCTACAAAGTTTTGATAATGATGACAGAGAAGAGAGACCAGTTACTGTAACACCGAAATTACGATCAACAAGAAGATCAACAGCAACAAGAATAACAACAACAACAGCAACAACGAGAACAGCAACATCTCCAACCCCTTATGCAATTTTTTTAAGCCGTTTATCATCAGCAATTCATGTTGATGAAACAAAGCGAGCCAGAATGCAGGTATGAAAATTAGCAAAAAAAGAAAAATGACACTTCAAAATTTAACGCAGCCAATAATTTAATTGCAAAAAATTTAGCAAGTTTTTTGCAATGAAAATCAATACTTAGATTTCTAAAATTTCGTTTTTTCATCTATTATGTATTGTTTAAATTGGAAAAGTAATGAATAATAATATTTTTCGCATAAAAATATAATCTAATAATATACATGTTAAATGATGAATTGATATAAATATTGGTTTTTCCTTTTTTTCCACTTTTAAAATAATTTTCATTTCTTTTTTCTTTTAAATATTAACAGTAATAGATAGTGATAATAATAATTCAAAATATAGTTAAAATATTAAATGTATATACAGGCTAGATGGCGTAAATTAAGTCCATTGGTAAAATCGGTACAGTATCCTCATTCACGACGAAATTGGCATCGTACTATTCCAACGAAAGACGATTCATTGGAAGTTTCAAATCGAATAAAACAAATTATTAAACAACGATTACAACAACAACAACAACAAACAAAAGCAATCAATATAGATAAGGTTGAAAAACGACCGCGTGTGGGTGGAATATTACTTTCGAATGCTAAAATAAAATCAAAATTTTTCACCAACAATGAAGGTTTTGTTCAATTTCACTTTTTTTGTTTTTCCTTTTTTTTTCCAATATTTGAAGATGAAAATTGATCAGCCAGTTAGACAAAACCATAAAAGTTGCCATAAATATCTCGCATTTTCTCGTTTTTTCTTTTACAAGTAAATTAATTAGTCGGCTAATTAGCCAATTAATCAAGAGGTCAATAATTATTAGACAATAATCGAAAGATTGTGCTCCGCTTGATTCTTGCAATGTTTTCTGCAGTTGTTGAAATCCTTCAAATTTTTAATAGAATTTGATTTGATCAAAGTGTCAGTTTCAATTACAATTGAACAATTTGAAAAATTGAAAGTTATATGAAATGGATAGAAAAGAATTTCATATCATTATACTGCTTTTGTCTTAGGTAAATTGGGGTCATCCATATCCTTGATTGTTATAATCCAATTTCAAATCAAACTGAGGATGAAATTTGTGCCACATTAAACGATTCAATAAGGAGATGAATTGATTTTCAACAATTTTTCTTTTTTTTGAAATTTTTTCACTGAATTTTAAAATGTCGTGCAAAAGATGAAATAATTTCTAGTAATTTTTTTTCCAGAATTTTCATCGCTAAATTTTGACGGATAATTTAAAAAATAATAATTTCTAAAGTTTGCAAAAAATTTGAAATTGAATAAAAATGTTTATTTTTATTTATTTTATTGTTACCATTCCACTCAAACATTTTAATAACAATAATTTCAGTAGATGAATGGCCAAAAGAAATAGTAGAACCAACAACTACTACATCTTCAACTTCTACACTTCCTACCACTAATATAACTGTTACCGATTTTGCCGCTGGGATTACCTCAAAAACTTCAGAATCAGCAAGTGGTGGTACCAATTTAACTGATACAACGCCAACTGCTGTAATTGCAACAACAATCACTTCTGCTACAGTTTCTGCACCATCTTCATCTTCTCCAAGATCAATTGATTTCGGCGATGCAAGTTCAACTAATGAACCAAAACCATTTCCGTTCACCACATCATCAATTGATTATCACTTCCGGAAAGTTACACCAGCGAAAAAATTCAAATTTGCTCAGAAATTTAGAAGACAACCACGGCTTAAAATACGAAGACAGGGTGCGCCCTCAATTTCATATCTTTATTTCATGGTTTTGTTTCATTTTCTCTTGATTGGAAAAATTATAGTTATGGTTTTTTTTTAATTTTTGTAATTTTTCAATTTTTATCAAAAAAGTTGAATTCTAATTTTAATGAAGGCTTCATACATTAATATTTTTAATAATTTATATGTTAAATAAAACATAATAAACTAATAATTTCACATGGTGATACGATAATTCCTAAGCATTTCTAGGAAAATTACAAAATATTTATTTAAAATTCAACAAATTCTAGAATTTTATAACAGGAATTATTGTTATACAATCCATATGTGTTTGTCCGTTTTCAGCATATATTTGCGAAATTTTTCAAAATTTAATAAAAGTTGAAATTTAAGAATTAAATGAAAATTGAAATATGGTAAAGGTAGCGAAAGTCTTAAATGAAAACTTTGTTGTTTTTTTCTGTTGAACTATTATTTAATTCCTAAACTTAAACTTTTATTCATTTAAATACTGTAATATTTTTTTCTGTATAAAATAATCACTGGAAATATTTTTTACTTTTATTTATTCATTCATTTACTTATTTTTTATAGATGAAATAGGACGTTTAAGGGGCAATCAAACAGCTTCCGGAAGAAGTCCAATTATTTTGCCTCATCTTGCACCGTTAAACCTGGAAAATGAAATTCAACAGATAGAATTAGACAATGATGAAAATGGTTAGTAATAATGAGTATTGTTCGAAATTTTCTTTTTTATTTCGAGTTTGTGGGAAATTTTGAAAATGACAAATTTAATAATGCAACCAGTCAACTATAATATTTGGATAAATTGTCATCCAACAAGAATTATTAATAGACGTACTTAATGGTAGAAGGAAAAGAGGTCAAAGGATTAAGAAACAAGGATAGATGATCGATTAATCAACAAAAGGTAGGAATACATAAATGAAAGTTTAGTAAATAGTAAGTAGAAAAGTGTGTGCTAAATTTTTATGAAAAGAATAACCTATTTATTTGGTTGTATCAGATAACGTTACTATGATAGTATTTATGACGAAAGATATGATATTTATAGGAAATAATTGAATCAAAAGGAAATAGGTAAAAAAATAATAAATAAGAAATAAGTATGATAAAATATATGATATTACGAGAAGTAATCAAATCAGAAGAAAAATAGTTAGATTGAAAAAAAAGTAATAACATTGAAAGGAAAAAAAATTATAATTCGAAAAAAAATTTGCGTAACAAGTCCTTCTTTTTCTTTCTTTCTTTTTTTTTTTTTTTTTTTGAATCGCATCATTTTTGTATTTAATTTAATATGTGTAGGAAGAATTTGATTATGTTATATTTTTTTTTTGAATTTCTTCAAATCCTCAAATTTAAAACAAAGAAAAACAAAATTGATGATATTATTTTTTGGGTCTATCAAAATTTCAAATTTTAAATAAAAATAAATAAACAACATGAATGAAAAAATGAATTTGGAGAATTTTGAATTGTATTTTATTTTCGATTTTTTTTTGCAGACTTTTCAAGTGGTTTCGATGTATCAAGTAATTCTAATGATTTTAATGAATCAACTGGATTTGATAATTCGGATATATCGACAGGCTTGACATCAGAATCCGGTATAATTGAAACAGAATTTGGTAATGGTAAATTTCTGACGAATGGACATGATTTAATGAAATTTGGTGGAGGTAGACCACCACCAGTTGATTTTAATGAGCCTAGTATTGGGGTATTTGGTAGCGGTGATCAAAAGCAGCCAAAAGAACAATTTTCATCAACAGATGATCCGAAAAGGTGAATTTTTTTCCCAAGCATATAAGGAATCCTCTATTTTCGGAGTTTTTATAATTTTATTTCCAATAATTTCTCGTTATTTTCAGTGGAATTTTATATTTTATTTCCAGTGATTTTCAGAAAAATTATTTTCCAAAAATTCTTATCAAATATATCGAAATTTCAGATTACCTAAAACAACAGAAATTTCGAAAACAACAGAAAATTCGACAACAGAAGACTCGAAAACAACGGAAAAAATTGTTAGTACGGCTTCTTCAATTGAGACAACATCGCTAACAACTTCATCGGAACCTGTAGAGCGTGTTGGTATACTACCACCAACACAACCGATTTTAAAAAATTCCGGATTACTTCCTGCTTTACCGCCTTCGGATTTTTTTGGTGAATTTGGAACAGGAAGAGGGAGAATACCAATGAGAAATACATTTGATGAAGCATCAGTGGCTGGTAATTTTTTTTTTCAGTCTGAAATATGGATTTATTTTTGATAAGTTGATAAAATAAAAATTTCATCATAAAAATTGAAACAAAACATAAACTAGAACTGATTAATCACAAACAAGAACTTTAATGAATTGATTAATATGAAATTATTCAAATTTTATTTGTAGTATATGTTACAATAATAAAATCCATTAACATAATAAAATTAAAGAATCGATATTCACTGGTGATTCGGCATTAGTCCCAAATCGCCTCGGTCCATCTGGTGATGGTCTTGGTCCACCAATTCCATCCGGTGCAGCTATACCACCACCGGGACCAGCAGTTGGAATTGGTGGTTCTGCAGCTGGTATCTTACCAACATTACCAGATCATTTTCTCAAAACCCAAACTCCAGCTACAACGGTTCGTTTTATTTTTTTACCATCTTTTTTTGAAATCTAATTAAAATTTTTAATATTTTAATTGCATTACAAAGAATAATGCAATTCTACGAAAAATGAGACTGCAAAAAAAAAAGAAAAAAAATCAATTAATTGAATTTCTAAGACATATTGGGGAACTTTTATTATTATTATAATAAAGCAAGATTCAGAAGATTAAGATTATCATCGTAATTTTTTACTAACTTGAGAAAATTACAATTAGTTTCTTTTCTGTTGTTATTAATTTAAGAATTTATTGATAAAGAATATTGCAAACGATTCTATGAAAAGTAGTAATGAAAAAAAGAGATTTCAATGAATCTAATCCTATGACATATCAAAAAACTTTTTATACGATTGCGATCAAATGAGATTTAGAAGACTATGATTTTATGTATGTAATCTCATATAAAATTCTACATATGTAGTTGCATATAAAAAAAATTCTTTTACTTTTTTTTTTTGTCAACTAATAACTTCAAATGTACAAGAAAACACATTTACTTCTCGTTTTTTTCTTCCGTTTTTTAAATCTTAGGTTTTATATTCTAGTTTCTATTTTGAAATTTCTGAAATCTCATTTCTTTTTAAAAACTGATAAATAAACCTGCTCTTTTTTTCAGGTTAAACCTTCTGCATTATTGAGTTTTTTAACTAAAGCAGATGTTGGTTTCAATCAGGCACTCAATCATTTTGAGCACGGTACACCGGCTGAATCCGCTGCAATTGATATTTTGGAAGTAAATCTTGTTTAATATTCTTTTTTTTTTTAATTTATATAAATTGTTAAATTACTCTATAAATTTAACCCTTTAACATATAAAAGTGAAATATTTTATTAATTTAATCGAAAACTGTCGATCAAATTTGCCAATTTATTATGAACACAGTATGTCATTATGCATCCACCATTTCTTATTATGAAAATACAGTATGCCATTATCATGCATTCGCTTTCCCTTATTTATGAAATGAGTACGTATATCATCGTACAATATCATCGTACACTGATTTCTATCTGTAATATAATGAATATTACCACCCGTATATATATATATATATATATTGATGTAATTTCTGTAACCATATATATATATATATGGTTACAGAAATTACATCAATAATTTTAATCTTAGGTTGCACTGGGCAGTGAAAAATTGGACAGCCAAGCTAAATTGCTAGGCCATATTGATCGGACCATTGGTATTGATAATTTACAAAGGTGGCAGCGATGGGTAAATACAGGTGGTGCATTAGATGCTCTCAAAAAAGAGGTATTTAATTCTTGAAATTTATTTCTTATTAAATTGAATCAATCAAATCATTAAGAAGTGAAAAATTTTCTCAATTTTTAAAAATTTTTTAAATAAAGGATTTTTTCTTTCACAAAATAATTATGGTTGGAAAGTAAAGAAATAAGAAGAGAGAAAAATGGGAAAACACAAATGTATAAATTTGATAAAAAATTTTTTTGAAGTATCAAAGATATTCCTTTGCTTTTTTATTTTCACTCATTTGTACATTTATTATATTTTTAGTTTGTGAAATTTGTCAAGAACCATACGATACCGGACAATTTGCTTCCTACAGTACCACCACAATTCCAGTACCTTTTTGCTCCAGGATGAAGATAACGGTAATTAGGATTCTGTTTCAGTGATCAAGCGGGTACAATGAATTTTTTTTTCCGATACAAGCTGTCAACTTTTGCTCATAATCCTCGAAATTGAGACTTTCTGTCATCAAATGAGGACATAATGGTACTGTTTGTATGTATATGTAAGTATGTGTGTGTGTGTGTGTGTGTGTGTGTGTGTGTGTATTTGTATGCATAGCAGGAAAGAAATTGTGTTCTATTGCCGAAATATGAATTGATATTCAAAATTTCAACGATATATTGTAAACCACCATACTTTTATTTTGATGACACGGTAGGGCAAGCATTTTATTCTGATGATGTTACGGTAAAAATCAATTAATAATGCTTCAAGTTGTTACCAATACAATAGATACTTGTAGATTGATCAGCAGTTGATGAAATTAGAATTCTTGTCCAACGATAATTTATATTTATTTCAACAATTTTTTATTAGATTAGCTGATTTTAAATATGTTTCGATTCCTCAATATTTTTCATAACTTCAAATCATTTCTGCTGCTTAACTCCTTCCTCTCCTTATTTTTATGGAAATTAATGAAGATTTTGAAATAAGATACTATCCCTAATATTGGCATGCAAAATTTTTTTCATGATTTAGTAAGAAGAAGCACTGCAAATGATATAGGGAAATGGACACTTGTATTAGAGAGTCTTTTAATGAATAATAGGTGAACTGAAGTTTGCCGTATTCGCTAGTTTCACACAAGATGATACATCAAATGGATCATCTCGTAACAAATAACTTCGTCGAAATTTGATTAAATTAAGGATGATAAGGAAAATGGGATGTAAGAGGCAAAACCACAGTTATCATTCGATTTTATTACTTGGACATAAATTAACAATATTAATGCATTCAAAAAAAGTGAGCAAATACACAAATCAATAAACATAAAAATAATCAACTTGACCGAATGTAACAAATTGCACTAAACACCGAAATTGCAATTTAATTGTTCTAAACAGAATGCGACCTCAACTATGGGTGAATGATATATAACATAATTAAACCCATCCTAAAAATTTAACAACTGAATGTTTACACTTGCATTTTCAGTTAATCTTGAGCCCATCTTTAATCCTTGTCATCAAAACCCCAGCTAATATTTTCGCGTGCAGTTTTTCTGTCTTTTGTTTTTTTCTGTCAATGCTTACATTTCTACTATAGTACCAACTTAATATGGCGGAAGAGGACGGCCTTGCAATTATCTAATATTTCCTAATACTTTTTTTTTTTTTTACAAATGATTGAACGGTTATGTCATTTTCATATATATTTGCATATTTACATTGTATATAAACGACAGTAGCTTTTTTCAGGTGCTCTATAACTTGGGTTTGAAATTGTTTTTTTTTTTTCTGAATTGTAATAGACTATTAATTCTGCACGAATCTGTTCTTTTTTTTTCAACTGATAGTAAATTATTTCAGCTATAATTAATAAAGCAAAAATAAGGTTCATATACAGGTAAAGCATGAAATGAATTTTCTAAAAGTGAAATTATAAGATAACTATATCAATTGAGATCGTCAATCAGACAACGATTTTGATAAAATCAAATAATCACCATCATCCGGACACGATGAATCAACACTAAAGCCATTTTTGTGAAAGAATGCAAGAGAATTTCCATTAAATGCGAACACTGTAGCCATCAATTTGTCCATTGACAACCTGAAATTACCCAACATTCTAAGCAACTAAAATATCAAAAATTGATTTTTGAAAAATTTAATTTTTGTAATTATCAAATCAAATTTTTATAATTATTTTAATAGTTATCGTTAAATCTTCATAGTTAATTTCAACAATTACCGCTAGTTCACTAGCGGTAATTCACTAACTCAGAATAGCGCACAGTAATGAAAAGAAATTGTAAATAAAATCTGACAACCGCAAAGATCATGTGATATTCGATGTCTTGCGTTTAACGCTAATGAGAAGCTAAGGGTTACTCCCGATTTATTTCAAACAAATATGTATCATCTAAATATTGACATTTTCATTATGTTAGGATTGGAAGGCTTTTGAAAACTATTGCCAATTAAAAAGTTAGTGAGCATAAGAATTTATTGCAAAGTTGACATAAATTTAGTTTTAGCAATCCTTTCAAGTTTTCAAACTTTGAATCTAGTAAAAAATATCCCTTTTTTAGTTCCAGTGTTCATTGATACACTACACTGCTCTCTATTCTTTCATTTCTTTGCGTCTAAAAAAAAAGAAAGATATGAAAAACATAAAATGATGAGAATTACTTCTTTCCAAGATATTCTGCAATGGATAAAAGAGCCGATCCAATACCTTTAAGCTGATATTCGTCCTCCACCTGTATTTCATAACTGAAATAAAAGGATTTAGAACACAGCAGAAATTTTTTTTTTTTAAAAGAACTTCTATATCCAATTTTTGAAAAACGAAAACCACAACATAAGCAATAGGCATAAACGCCATCTCTTCGAATCTATGTTTAAAAAATGTTGAGATTATTTAATAGCAAATTTACCAAAATAATCAATCAGATGTAAATGTTGTAAGTAACTATGGATTTAGTTTAAGTAATGATTTCATCCTAGCCAGATAATACTTAACACTGCTATTTAAACTTATATAAAACTTTAATACTTATGTTTCGCTATATTTCATCATGCCACAATCAATAAATTATCACTCCATGATAAGATATCGATGAAGTGGCAGTGATAATGTAATTAGTTGACAATGTTATGTGATATGTTTCATCATCCTTGAAACGAATGCTAACAATTTACTAACCAATATAATACAGCTGAATCGAAATCAATATCAAAACGATAGTGCAAATAAGCGATCGGTTTATTATTTGTATTCTTCGCAATGATATATCTGTAAGTAGTGCTTTTATCAAACTGTCCATAAAGAATGATAAAGACAATAATATGAAACGGCAAAGTTTAAGATGATAAATTTTGTCCCATACATCAATATCTTTCAGATATATTTTTCTATGAAATGAGAACATTATGTTAATTATTTCTATTAACTAAGATATTTAACTTATGGTCAAATCGACTGAATAATAATAATAGAAATTCTGAAAGCAATCCTTTTTTGGAATAACCTCATCTCTTTCATTCAGTTCAAAAAATTTTATTTTAATGCAAATATTTTTATCCTTTAAAATATTCTTCAGATAAAGCTCTTAAATACCTCGATGTAGTAGCTCGAAGTTCTTGTCTTTTGCTCAATTCATCGTAACCCCATTGAGATATCTGATACATTGCACGCATGTTAGCCACGAATAATTGGAAAACCCATTCAAATTCCTCATCATTCAAATGTGTTCCCCAAGAAAACGTAAAACGAACTTTTTCACTAAATATCAGTTAACAACTAATTATGCATGGGAAAAAATTGCAAATGGTAATAATGTAAAATGTTTGTCAGATCTTCTTCGAGAATAAATCACAGAAAAATATTACGATCTAATATTGTATGTAGAAAACAAAAGAATAATACTGTTAGACCATCCAGAAAAAAAAAAAAAAAAAAAAAAAAAACCGTTAAATTCATTAATGATCTAAGTTTGAAAGCAATAAATTCAACGACTGTTTATTTTTAGTTATCAAGAAAATAACGCTTGATAATTTGAAAGTTTCTGAGGGGCGAAAAAAGTTTTATTGACAACATTAATCAATTACGATCATTCTGAGACAATATGATATATTCTGTTATTTCTCATTTTTTTTTTTTTTGGCAAAAATTCATTTTCTAATTTTTTCATTAATTTTTAATTTTTTAAATTTTCATCTATAAAAATGAAAAATCAAGGATATATTAATTGATTGAATTCTAATTTCTTCATTAATTTTTAGTTTCTTTAATTTTCATCTGCAAAAAAAAATCAAACTTAAGGAAAAATTGTCGTATTATTTCTAAATAATGTAAAATTTTAAAAAGCAACAGTTTATTCCGTATAATATTTAAACATTTTACGATCATTATATCAACTATTATTCAATAATATATAGCAATTTCATTTTTACATTATTTTCAATGACCATACAATTAATGGATTAAAACTAGAAATTTCATTTTATTTTTCTTTCTTTTTCTTTTTTTTTTTCAATTGAAAATTATTTAGCATTTATTTAAAAGTAAATCAATTCTGATAAGATTTTTTTGATGTAACAAGAAGGAAAATTATAAGAATTAAAAAAATATATATATGTATACATATGCATTAAAATATACATTAATAAAAAAAAAGAAAAAAAGAAATTAAAATCCAATTACAATCATAATTTTTACATGAAAAATTTCAGCTAATAACTAATACAAAATTCTTCGTATATCACTTTCTCAGTTGAAAGACTACAAAATTAAAATTTGCTTTTATGTTAAATTTAAATTGATGAAAAAAAAAAAAAAAAAAGGAAGCAAAAATCATCGAGCAAATTTTTGCATTAGCACAAAAAAATTCATTTTTAAAAATTCCATATGTCGTGAATTGATTTAGCAATAAAAGAAGAAAAATTCTTGAAAAACATTACTTCTAAAATAGGTTTAGCAGTCAAGTCAATAAGAAAAATTAAATTTCATAAGAAATTTAATTTGTTCTCAAAAAAGGCAATATCGATATATTTATTTCGAAATTAAAAAAATTCGTTTTTATTTCGAAATTAAATCATTTTAATTTTTGATTTTCATTATACTGCAAAGTTAATCATTGATTATCATTTAGTAAATAATATAAATTTCAAAAAGTTAAGCTATATCGTTTCATCTTTTGATAAGATCAATAAGTATATTTTGTTTCAAGATATTTTGAAATTTAGTCTTATTGTTCATATGAACTATAAGGAATATAAATTCGATTAATTTTGATTTTTATTGAATTTAAATTTATAACAGATGAATCTATGATAGACTTAGCAATTAATGAATTAACGAAAAAATAGAACTTCATGGAATTCATCCTAAAACCGAAAGAGAAAAGATAGTATCACAGAAATTATGATTCTTATAAAGTCAAGAAGATGATATTCAAAATTTCAAAATTATTTTTATATTTTAGCAATGAAATATAAAAATTTTACTATTTCAAGGCATAAAAAAATTATCAAAAAAACGACAATGACAGTAGAATAAATGCGAAAAATTCAATTAACAAGACATGAAATACTAGTATCTCACTTAAAAAAACAGGCTTTTTTTCTTTTTTTTTAATTTTTAATCATTAATCTGATGCAACATACTTTGGCTCAATATTTTCTCTAAAATTGATATAAAAATAAATTTCAAAAAATTTGCTTTTTGAACAGGCTTTTTTATATTCTAAAAAATTATTGATCATTATCGAATGGTGATGGTGGTTTTTCAGTGTTTAATTGGATGATAAAATTAGAATTTGTCCTAGATTTACTTATTTCAAATTCCTTGAATAATTCCATCTGATTTCGAGCCCAACGCCAAAAACATCCTTTTATATTTTCGAATCGTTCGAAACATGGCATATATGACTCATCCAGGATGGTAACATTTTGTATTCTCTAAAATAATTTGATTAAAAATTAGCTTATATTTCAATTGGATATTAATTTAAAATTAAAAAAAAAATTGCAAAAATGTCATGTCGATTAGGTCAAAGATTGAATTTATGCCTAATTTCGATTAATAAAAAAAAAAAAAAATTTAATAAATAAAAGTTTAATAAATGTCGTTCTTTTCATTCTCATAAATACATTCACAAAATCATTAAAAAAATATCAAGTTAGCGAAGATCGCTTCTACCTGATCGCAAAATATTAAGCATTTTTGTCCTGCAAGCGTAGCGGTGACCCCATTCATAATACAACATTGTCGATGATCATGACCTTGTGCAGCACAAAAATGAATATCACTAGCTGATAATAAAGGACACGGATCTATTTGTAAAAACATCTTTCGAATCTAGAAAATGATAATATTTATAACTTAAAATTGACTTAATTAATTAAATAAATCATATGAATAGTTTAACTAATTCATTTTTTCAAATTCTGCAAATGATTCTTTAAATTATAAATTTATGAATCAATAACTGTATAAATATCATTTTATAAGGAAGTGTACTTTAAATGATTTCTTTTTCAAATCCTTTTTTTGTTTTCAATTTTATTAATTCTGCCTAAGTCTTATTAATTACTATAATTTTTACTTCCATCATTATCAAAACTTTTCGACATTGAAAAAATTACGATTCAAAAGATCAATGAGGAAATCAATAATGGGAAAGAACAAGTTGGAAAAAAAAAGCAAAATTTAAATAAATTTTGAAAATTTTGGGGAAAAATTTGACAACTTACAGCATTTTGATCATAGCTAACATAAGAGCATTTTTGCAAGCATATTTTTGGCAATCCTCGCTCACGACAGCATTCTAGAAATGCAGCATTTTCATTACTAATCTGCAATAAAATATTTAAAATTTCATCAATTTTCAAATAAATTTACTTTAAAAATGCTTTTAACAGAAAAAAAAATTTTTTTTATTAGCCAAAAAAATCTAACAAAAAAAATTTGAAATTCTTTTAAAAATGTTATCCATTTTTAGATTTGCGTATTTTTCTTTCTTTTTTTTTCTTCTTTTTTTTTTGATTAACTAATTCTTCTATGCAATATTTTGCAAATTTTCCAGCATAACTCAAATCATAACTTCAAATTTGAAATGAAATTTAAATAGCAACACAAATTGCATCATTTTTCGTAATATAGTTTTTCGATTTTAACCAAGGAAGAAATGAAATTTTAAAGTTTTTAAAGCAAATATGATTTTTTAGCATTTGATTTTCAAAAAATTTTTTTCTTTTATATATGAATCTGATTTTGCATAAAACTAATATAGTTGTTGAAATTTTAAGTAAAAAATCATGAAGTTTAATTAAAAATGCTGAACCGTGGTGACGAAAGGAGATTGCGCTCCAATTTCTTGAAGAAATCGTAAATCATTGCCATTTTTTTCCACATATTGTGATTTTATCGATTTTGCAATCTGTTGAAAAAACATTGGAATTTAGCAACTTTTTTAATTTAAGAATTGTTTTCAGAAAGTTAAAATTCTGCTTTCTTTTTCGAATTTTCCAACCATCTTTTTTTTTTTTCAATTTATATTAGATCTGAAATTTAGGTCTGAAATTCGATATAGCAACTGATATGAAAGGATTCATGATTAAATTGCAACAGTTTGAATTCATAAAAAAATTTTTAATAAAAACCTACATGTGCTTCGGCGCAAAAATGACCTAAATAACAATCGCGAAAATTGCGACCATTTAAACCAGTACACTGAAATTTAAATTATAATTCAATTTAGCAAGAAATTTATCGAAATTTTATTCCAATAATAATCTATTTTATTTTTTTGAAAAATTACATAATTAATATTAACATTATACAATTAATAATTTATATTAATATTACGTAATTAATATTTCCTTATCATTTAAAGTAATAAGAGATCGACTTAAAAAATTGCTGGAAATTAATTAAATTAAAAAGATTAAGAACTAATTAAGTCTATTTCAATTTAATAATACTAATATTTCATATTGCTTAAATTTGTTATAGAAATACTTTCAGCTGTTATATTTTTCCAAATAAATGATAAAATAAAACAAATGATAAAATTTTTTATTTTTTAAATTGAAAAATTCAATAATCCTTGCGAAACTTACAGCATAGCTTAGCAAACAATTTAATAATAGTATAGTGAATACAACTATTGATAATTTTTCCATAACATCACACTTTTTTATTATTTTCAAAAATTTATGAAAGAGTGAATAGATCAGATCAGATCGGATCAGATCAGATCAGATTGGATCATCCGCATTATTATTCATCTGTAAATTTTTCAAATTACATCCACTTTCAATAGTTTCTCATTTTTAGGCTATCATTGGAAAGATCTTATTTTGAATTGTTTATATCCGTTTGTTCAAACACTTTTCCACGATTTCTTCATTTTTATTTTTAACGATATCATTTTTTTTTTTTTTTTGATCGATCATTTCTCGTTCTAATCAGTTTAATTCATCCAGTTTTACATTGATCTTTTCAATTTCTTATCATTTCATTTAATTTTTCTCAGTCTAATGATTGAGATAATATATCATCTTACACATTAACAATGTATTTTCACCTTGAATATTAATCCCATTACAAATCAAATCAATCAAATACTAAATCAAATGTATAATATTGTTAGGTAATAAAAACTTTAAAATAAAATAAATGAATCATAATGAGATTGAAATAAAATTGAAATATCATACTGTAATGTATTAAAAATTGAAATGAAGTGAATTGAAATAATATGGGGGATGTATGTAACTCGAATTGTATTTATTTTATTTATACCAACTTCATAATAACAATTTGATGATTTCGCCAAAACAAATATCGGTTGAAAAATGACAGTTTGTTTGAATAATATATGCAATTTTGAAATCGATAAATGTTGAATGTTTTCCGATAGAAAGAGAATGAAAAGAGTATATTATTAAATTATCATGATTTTCTACCTCCAAATTAACTAGTTTATCCTCTCCATAGAGAAAATTTATCCCCTTTCAAATTATATTTTACATTTACTTCTAACTCTGTTGACTAAAATACAGAGAATGAGAAAAGCCAGGTAAATCAAAAAGAAAAAAAAAACCAGGACTCTCCACTTCACTTTTATTAAAATCACCGGAATATTCCCTATTTGTTAATTGGATAGGGATCTTCAAAAGAAAATGCAGAATGTCTGGTTAAAGAAATGATTTTTTTTTTCACATGATTAAAATTTCCGGGAAAAAAAAATACAGTGTATCAATTCTTCACCGATATATGCTTTCGCGTATTAAATTCTTTTCTTGCGGTTTTTACTGATCAAATCACAGATCAATCATTTCAACCTTAGGCATATATAGTTCATATTAACAAACATTTTACAAAAAAAGTATATATATATACATATATAAAAGCTAAATAGTTATGTTAAACAATAGTTACAATTAGTAAGATAAATAGAGAGAACAATCAGAATGTATCACCATCTAGATAAGATTATATTGTGTTCTTCTATTTATCGCCTGTCTTTTTCATTCAACTTTTTTTTTTTCTATCATCAACGACAAGAAATAATTTCGAACATTTAATTTTATAAGAACTGCGAAAAATAAATTCAAAATTTTTCTATTCATCATTATCACAAACTTCAGCATATTTCATCAAGAAGTTAATTTACTACTTTATGATTCTTTAGTTAACTTTTAATGAATAAAAGAAATGAATCCGACCCAGCGAGAATCACCAAATCTTTAAAATATTTAATCAACAGAGAAAAAACACAAAAAACTTCAAGTTTTCGGTGTTTAGAGGTTAAAAATCGTATCTCACACTTGAAAAAAATGAAGTTGAGAACGGTTAGGCTTTGTATGTATTTCAGTGACTGGAAAGAGGCGTTAATAGCCTCCAAATAGCAAAAAAAAAAAAAAAAAAAAAAAAAAAAAAAAAAAAATTCATAAATACAGACAATAAAAAAGAAAAATACCGCAAGAAAATAAAAATATATCCAAAAAAATGTCCACAACCGAATTAAAGACAAGACTACGAGAAATTCAAAACATCTTGAACAAAAAGAGTTGAAAATACAAAACCTTTATAAAGCTTTTACATCAATATAGTTAATTAAAATATAAAGCTGTTTTGGATGAAATCTGTCTTCATCCCTACTTCTTTAGAAAAGTTTGAGCAAAAAAGTTTCAAAATCAATCTCCGCTTAAAGTTATAGCAAGATTAAAGAGAAACAAGAGTGCTGTCTTAATTCTACTTTATTGTGAATTGCAAAAGATTTCGGTTGCAGCTAATTTTGTGCAATAAATATCTTCATAGCATAGAACAAACATTGTATGATGCTCTTGCGAGATGAAAATAGCGCACTAATCAATTAACCGCAACATATTAAAAGACAAGAAAAATGTAGCAATCTACCATTAAGGATAATCACCTTATCTTTCTCTTACATATTACTTGATTTTTATAACATCTTTTCAATTGAACCAAATGAAATAGCAATTCAGAAGAATGTAATATCGACAGTCGAGCCTACAGCAAACATACTATTCAATGAATTATATGACCAGGAACATCACTAACTCATTGAATCGAGAGGTTTCAATGTGGGAGCGAGTTGGTCGTTATTTGTGCGACCTTAAAAACACCTGGTTGAATGGAACGACATGAATTATTTGACAAATTGCAATGCTGAATATCAAGAAAGCATAATGAGATTTATATTTTGCAGAAAAATCTAACCGATATTCATCCTGCATCAAATATCTGTATTCAAAATATTTCTATCAGCCGTTTTTTTCAACAGGAATATTCACTGGACTGAAAAAAAGGAAAAAATAAGGATGTGCTAACAGCAAATTTACAAAGTTCATATCAAGGCAAAATGAAGTACATGTTGAGTAATTTATGTCAATTTCTCTTTAATCTTGCTTTTATAATAAAATAGAAATGGAAAAGATAGGAAAAAGCTCATGGTGAAAAAAGTAATTTCTCTTTATTTGGTTTCACATGTACAATCAAATCCAGTTTTTATGGAAATTCCTAACTCGTATTAAAAATAACATCATTTTAAAACATACTTGTCTGGTACACGTCCTCCTCTACCAGCTTTTGACGTAGAACTGATCTTGGATGATTTGGTTTGGCTACCCGAGAAAAGATTGGATGTACGTAGGATTGATAAATCTACATCATTCACTTCAACAAGTTTCAGTGGATGTAAACGAAAGGAATGAGCTGTAGATGATGAACAGTATAATTGCAGAAAATCGACTACATCATCCTGAAAAAAAAAAAAACTTTTACCTAAGGTATACTAAAATATAGTCAAAAAACAAAATAGTTTTATTATCAACTGACTTCAAATAGGATTTCAATCGAAGTTTGAAATGAATAAAACATACCAGTAAAGCTCTCTGTACTGTCCGATGAGTAAACCGTTCGATGGTTAGCCTCAGTGTTGAAGGATGCAAATCACAATTTGATGAACCAATAACAATTACTCCTGTGGGAGCTGAAAATTATAAATCAACTTCAGTAACCTTTTATTTACATTATCCCACCCTATCCGATCGATTTTTCCCAGTAAAAAATGTGCATTCAAAATGATTCCAAAATGTTAAGTTGTTTCAATATTCTATAATGAATATACAACATATAATGAAGTTCATTAAGGTATTTAGCAAAGAGTAATATATAGTTAATTCTGTCATTTACAGCATGTTACGAATATTATTATTCTATTAAAATTACAATAATGGAGCAACAAACCAATCATTCTAGTCGCCATAACCTGTAAATCACGAACATCACAATCAGTAGCCTGGTCGCCGATAACAAATAAAGTTGGACAATATGTAAGCAATATATCATCATCAACATCCTAAATCATCGATATTTCTGAATTATTACAAGAAATTTGAAGCATTATCAAATGACTATATTATGTCTTTTAATTGGAATAATTGAAGATATAGTAACTGAATGATTAAATACACAAAGTTATCGAATTAAAATAATGAGAAAAACAAATATATGCAGTTAACTTACACCCCGTGGTCCGTCAGCTGTCTTCATCGGGAAAGCGAAATTGATGATAGCAGATACATTCGGCATACACTGAACAACCTGAAATATAACATTATTCAGATCAATCGAAAATATATTGTTCAAAAAATATAAAAAGTTATGATTTATAAACTTAATTTGATGTAAAGTATTTTAACAAATGTATACTGGCCTGATGATTTATAACACACGATGTTCCCCAACCGACCAAAACAATTTTAAGATCAGGATATTTTCGATGCACTTCCACTACCTTACGTGACACCAACCGAATGCAGTAGTCAACAGCTTCACATATGGAAAGATCTTGCGTAGCTGGTAAATTCAGTCGTATAGGTTCCACTCGATCCGCTACATTCGGAAGTAAAACTCTAAAAAAAAAGTTAAATTTTGAAGGTTACATGATAAAAATTGCAAGAAAGTAAAAAAACCTCAAAGTGGCTTATTTTGAGCAGTAATTCAAAGACACTTACCGAAACATGTATTCGTGCGATCTCGATCGCGAATGATATTCAGCATGTGTAAAAGTAGGTGAAACAGTTAGCAAACAGATATTTTTTGCATGCCTTTTCTGAAAAGCTTTCTTCTGTTTATATTTCGAAATAATGGCTTCCTATTTACAAATTCTAGAGATCTCATATTCGAAGTTTAATATCTATTAAGATTCAGAGTAGAGCAAAAATAAGGCATATGTTTAGTTCCTTAACTGCTGTAAAAAAATATATATTCTCCTCAAAATTAATAAAAATGGTTCAGGCAAGAACATTAGTTTAATGGAATTGAAGATGGATTTCAATAAAAACGCTTACAGTGAGCGTTTTGGATATAGCAAGAGTTTGTGGATCGAGCACTTTTTCGGAAATGAAGTCTTGAATACAAGCATTTATTTTGTTCAAAGCTTTGTCAGTACTGCTTTGTTCAAGAAAAAAATCTAGCAGATAGCGCCCCTAAAAATGTTTCACATTAAATATCATGAAATTATGGAATATTCTTCACACTTGAAAAAATTTCATTTTTATTATTCTTTTTTTCGGTTTTTTTTCATCGTGATAGAAAAGCCAAAATTCATAAATAGGATCACTTTAAACTAGAACTTAAATAACCTGCAAACATTAAACATAGTACTAACCATTATTTTTAAAAACCTCAGCAAATCGATGTAAGTAGCCAACATGGGTACAGCCAAATGTTTAAGAAATATTTGATGTGCCCATTTCGCATTCTCCCGCTGATCCTGAAATGAGAAAACTTTAACCAAAGAGCGTAAAATAAGTCATAATTGAGGAAATTAGAAATAGATGCGGAAAAAATTTAAAAAAGCTCATATAATCACAATGATTAATGAAATAAAGTGTTTAGATATGACTTGCCCCGTACCTAATTTATGAATGGAAACTTAAAATTCTTTCTACTGAAGCTATATATTAAATTATGATAAAATTTCTCCAATACACAAATAGATCAAAAATAAAAATTATGAGATCCTCTCCGGCTGTTTCTCCCGCTACATTTTCATTAAACTAACAGAAATTACGCAGCACATATTTATTAAAATAAGGAGTTATTCTATAAGCTAACAAGTTTAGATGAAAAACTATATAATGAAACCTTAGTAAATAGCAAAATTTTATCCCGCAGTCGATGAGCATTCTTTACCATTGTATTATATCGTATTGAAGCACCACCAAACACTTTCTGGGATGATATCTCGGAGCAATATTGTGCCGAGATGACGGTCAACATGTCATTCAGTAAACGTTTTCGATCCAGCACTTCGCTTGCAAACCTGAAATAATCATATCACCTAACAAAATTAGGCCAAAAATCCTCTGTGAAAAAAAGTCGATAAACATTCTTTATCATATTGAAAATTTTAAACTAATCAGATATACATTGTTCGAACATTATCCAATGTCAATAAATATTCATTGCCAAGATTTTCAGCTTCTAATTCATCTTCGTTATTCATTTCTGGTCTTGGTATTATTTTGTCGATTTCCAGGGCTACAGTGATTGCTGAGCGGCCGTCTGGCGTCTCATCATCACCTTCAACCGCTAATTCTGAATCCACATCCACATTTACATCTCCAGCATCTTCTTTTTTTAGATCATCACTGAAACCTCAAATCATACAATTCCAATTAGCCATAAAAAGATAAACAATTACCTATCTCCTTTTCTATTCAATCAGATTTAAAACCATTTGTCTGCTCTAAATAAAACAGGATGCAAAAAGCCAACAATTTTTCGACACAATTCAAAAACAAAGAGAAGTAAATCATCTGAATTTATTGAATCATAGTTCTATGCCCAAAACTATCAAAACATGGCAACCGAATTTCAAAAAAGACATGGAAAGACTGAGAGTGTAAATATAATACAGTAACTAATAAAAACATATCGCGGTTAAATACTTCGTAATTTTCCCATCTTCCGCAATCGGAAAAATTAACAAACCCTCGTAACAGAATTTCTCGATAGAAAAATGAAGGATTGTCGTCACTTGAACGACTTTTCAAACCAATGGCTAGTGGATTGAGTTTCCGACGCTGAGCAATACGTTTGAAATATGGCATGTTTTGGTGTGATACTCTAGAAATCGCAATTAAAACCAAATCTGTAGCAACAAGAGAATGTAAAAAGTTCAAAATTTATAATATCGAGCTATTTTTTTAAGATGTTAAATTGTTTCAAAACCCTAAAATAAGGATAAATAGTACTGTTTACTTTGAATCACATGAAGCTTTCGATATCCAAATAATCTGTACAATTCATCCAACCTTTCCAGAGGAACAAAACAGTTAAGTTTTTCAGCAACCCTATCTCTTACATTTATCTATAACTCACAAGTAAGTCGTAACGTCTTTTAAACTTACTTTTGTTTTATTTTATCAGAAGTTGACTTTGATTGTGCTCGCTTGTTTTTTAATCGATTAGAAGCAGGAATCTCATTTTCCTCTAGAATAAAACGCCTGTTCAATACGGATCAGTGAAAAGATAAATATACATTCGCTAAATTACAAATTTCAATTTCGAAATAATCTCACCAGATTTTGTAGTGTCAACATCAACTGACGCACTACTTTTCCGTCGCTGACCTTTCGACACTGATTGGCTCGAAGACAAGTCGTTCGCTCCTTCTGAATCTAAACGAACTTTGCGGCGACGCATACTTGCAGAGCTAACTATCGTATCTGAAATTAATATCCAGTTAATATCCACATCAATTTTAGCTATAACTGTCATATATAAAAGCAAAAAAAAAGCAACATATCGAGAATAAAATAACAAGCATATTCAAAAATTAATCAAACACTGCATAGGTCCAACAAGCATCAAATGAAATGAGAGAGTAGCTTTCTTGAGTTTATTCGCAGACAGAATATCACTAAGCGGAAAAATGACTTAGATCATCGGCAAGTCTATTTGGTAGATATTTATTGTTAAGACGAATTACCTTGTTCTGCTCCCTCAGACACTCCTCCATCTCGAACCGAATTATTTGAAAGACGCCTTGTTTTTTCTCCTGAATGATTTACTTCTATAACACTTCCAGTGTTCTCTGTTTTAATATCAGTCAAGGCTTTCTTGCTTGCTCCATCGTACGAGCCATTGTCATAACCAGTCAAAGTGCTGCTTCTGGGACAGGAATTGATCTGATTCTCAAAGAGAACATGTATTATAACGAACTGATAATGAAATCAATGAACTTGTATAAGAACTAGAAAAAGATGCAATAAAAAAACCAAAAAGAAGAAAAAATTACTTTTCCTTCTTCGGAATCGTAAATACTTCTATCCAGCCCCACTTTTTCACCAAGTGATTTTTCATCTGCATACTTGTCTAAAATATGCTCAAGTTTCTTTATTTTATCAAAAGAAAACTATGAAGAAACGAAAAATGAAATGAATCATACAACTGAACTGTTGAAATAAAAGTCAGGAATCGCTGAATATATAAAAACTATAGAACAAAACATATAAAAACTGACTATCGGTAATTGAATTTTGCCCACGTTTTCGCTTCTGCTTCGATGGCAAGCACTCTGACAAGATATCACCATCTCCTGTGTCATTTTTGAATTGAACATTATCGGATTCAACAGAATCGAAAATATTTAGTTGTGTCACTGTAGGAGTTTTGACAGTATTTGATTTACGCCTTCGACTAAACAAAGAAGGATAGAGCTGCTCATAAGAAATTGGTCTTTTACGTGTCAATCGACCCGCTGATTCGCATTCACGTCCTTTTTTAAAAGTTGTATCGTTGACAGTGTTGAGACATTTCTAAAAACATCAAATCTCAGTATAAGGTCTACTACGATGAACTCTATCAATATTTTGCAATATTACATGCCTCTAAATGATTTCGTTCAAATCCTAACTGACAAATGTTATCATTAATTGTAGCTAAAAGCAGAGGAAGATGTAATGCAAAAAAAAGAGTGTGGTTTTTATTTTTTATAGCTTTATTATAACTGCATCTTAGATGTCTTTGGTAATATAGTACCGTTATTGGAGTGATTCGCTTAATTTTAACTTCACTATTTATTCTAATTTATCAATGTCGCGCAACAAACATACTTATTCGCTTTTGCTAGGAAATAACAATTAAATTATATCTGGACCAGATACTTTTGTTAATTGCTTAGAATATTAAGGATAGAATTTCCTATTGATTTGTCTGATTATCGGAATAAATCGAATGTTTCTATATTTTTGGATATTGTGGTTCTATAAATTAAAACTTATTTTATAAAACTCTAACTATGTATAATTCTCGATTACAATTTGCCAAAAGTGAATCAGTAGTACCAAATTACAATGTAACAAAAGGGAATCAGTTGTGGTTTGATTACATTTTAAAAATAACGTGACATTAATGTTGAATAAAATGAAATTAGAAACACAAAATGAAAGGGAACCTACCAACTGAGGGGATTCTGAGGTCAACAGTGATGATTGATTTCGCAAAATTTTACTTTTTTCACCTTCAACATCACTAAGTCCCTCATAAATGGCAGATGGAGTTGCTATTATATCTTCCTCATTGCCTACCAGTACCGGTGATAGAGAAGAAATCTGTAAAAAAACTAACTTGCTTGTTAAAGTAGGAAAATATAGAAAATTCGAAGATTTTAAATATTCCGAATAAAAAAACCAATAAAGACATTAGTGGGATCTGAATATCAGAAATGACTTACCATTTATCAGAACAGATTTATTGATTAAACTCTTACCAACAAATATGAATATGAAAAAAGTTGAGCAAATATTCCCACCAAAAACGGAATTTTTTATTTTGAAATTAAAATTAATAGATATGAACTAATAATCACATACACAACTCGGACTAGACAAAACAGACGATTTCTGGGAATTCTGTGGGATTCGTGGATATGTGTCAACTTCAACTTCTTTGCTACTGATTGAGCATTTTCTTTGATTTTCTTTATTCCTCGCTGGCCTATAATAAATCAGCAAAAGTAGTAAACAAAAATTTTGCAAATATCAGACACCAACCTCTCATAAGAAAACGAGGATTAAAAATTACTTTTTAATATCAAACGTAATCCTTTCTCAAAAAAATCGAAAGCCCACAAAGATTATTCAAGCATTTCAAAAGTAAAAGAATAAAAAAAAAAAACTACCTCTTCTGCCGTGCTTCTGCAGCAATATCACTGGAGACTTCTGTTGGTGTTACAACTGTTCGTTTCTTCACTGTTTCCTCAAAACGATGCATTCTGCTAACAGGTAATGGCGGAGAATAGTCATGTACTCGTGCAGGGCGACGTTGACGTGGTTCCCGTCTTTGCGGTAATCGTATACGCAGTGGTGGAACGCGGCGTGATTCTTCGATTGCAACTGTATTTGGACGCCTTAACGGTTCCATTATCAAATTAACACCCAGAGAGTGTGCTTCACATACTCGATCAATCAGTTTGCTGACAACAGCTGTTACAATATCGTTCAGATCTCTTTCCTGAAATACAAACGGTATTTATATCAAATCATGAATATTTATTTATAAGAAATATAAAAAGTCCAAACTGAGACAGTAAAAGAAGAAAATCTATCGATAGTTAGAAGTTCTTGTCGTTAATGTATAACACAAACATCATGATTCAGAATCAAAGGACCTTTTGAAAATAACCAAAATATTTATGCTCTGACTCACTAAAATGAAAAACAAATAATGGAAATGGCTACTTACCTTCTTATCCCCCAAAAAACGATCAATATCACAGGAATCATCTTCATCAGCGGTCTCCACAATATGTAAACGCTCACCATCCTACAAAAAAAATTTATGAATCTTCATATTTTGAAATTTCGTATGATTTTAAAAGATTAGCTTCTTTTGATCATCCAACATAACTACAAGTAGCTTTCTATGCAATTTTGTAACAAATCTAATTTTATTTTTCAAGGAAATTAAAAAAAAAAAAAAAAAAAAAAAAACTAACATCATCATCTTTTACAGCATCAAAAATGTCATCCACTTTTCTGGCACCATCAGTTTGAGCTCGATCTTTGTTACTGAATATGACAGACATACCCGAATCCAGAACTTCAATTTTTGAATCCTCATGCTGAAACGAATTCATTTCGAATGAACAGGCAAATAAATAACTAAACAAAAAATTAATTAAATGAAATACCATTCAAAAAAATTAAAGTAATAACTTTTATGATAAAAAGAATAATAAATTTTTATAGTATATTCAGTCAATAAATAATTAAAAAATTAGGCTGTGCAATTTTTCGCAATGCTATTTCAACAATATTTGATTACTTCTGAAACTCACCTCATCAGTTTCACTGCCATAATTCTCACCGTGAGATAATGAATGTGACACATTTGTTACAAACACTGTGGATTTTGACACACTCGACGCTAACTGAAATTTAGATTTAGAAACTATATTTCAACTTATTTCTTATTTTAATATTATTCATAGATAAGTTACACTAATAAGATTGATAGTTCCTTTTTTCTTTTTTTTCTTTTTATTTTCTAGCTCTTTCCTTGGAAAAAGAATAATTTATATCATGCTGTCCCCAGAACAATGAATTTTTTCATTATTATTATTTCTATCCTGATGGAATCCTGCAAGCGAAATTTGCCGATCTCTGAAGAACATTTTTCTTCCATAAATGACCTTGTTAAAATCAAACTGTGAAATAATTTTATCTTAATTCTCAATATGTTAGACTGATAAAAAAGTTTTCCGAGATTACATGACTGTTTCCATTTCAAATCCTAAAAAACAAACAACGAGAATGAGAGACTGAAATTCTTACTTTTTTATTCGAATCCTTTACCGATGTTTCCGACGAAGATAAAGTCGATGGAACATTCTCTGGTGAATCTGAGTTTGGTGTATTTTCACTGGCAGTAGTATGAAATATAAAGCTAAAAGTAAATCATTATGACAAAAATGGAACATTCGTAACAGTAGGAGAATAGAATGCCATTAAATTAAAGTGCAATAGGTGATATTACACAGCGCATTTTTTATTCTTTTTCTGTAGTTAGAAAATCTATCCATTAAAAAAAAATTTTGGTGTTATACGACAATTAATTTTAAAAAGGTTTATTGACTTTAATGTAAATACATCCCGACAGCAAGCTTCTTAAAGCATAAAATTATTCTGTACATGTTGACATTTTTAAACACAAACATGAGCAACAGGTTCATTTTCTCTTATATCTTTGTTTACGTGCTTATTTATTCGAAATGACAAATATGATCACTTATGTAAATAATGATGTCAATTTTCTATTTCCAAAAAGTTCAACAAAAAAAGTAATATTCCACAAGAATCCCTACTTTTTACGAGGTTTGCCTCGCTTCAGTTTGATCAGCGCTGTTCTTTTTCGGGGCTTTCCTTTTACAGTTTTTGAAATTGATATATTTAATGGAGTTGGCGATTCTTCCCTCACAATATGATGCATCGGTGTTTCAACAATTGAATTAGCAGGAAATATTTTCTCTGCAGTAGGATTTATATTCAACCGTTTTCGTTCCCGACGGTGTTTCGACTCACTGAGTAATTTAGAGATTTCTGTCTCTTCTTTTTGCTCAGAAATGACAACGTGTTCAGCATTCATTGCAGTGTCAAATATCGTTGAGGTTTCCTTTTTTGATTCATTTTCGACATTGTTTTCAAAAGAGAGCTGTACAGAATCATCCGAATCTCTGCCATCTGAAACAGTGAATTTCATGATTAGACTTCAGGATCGGAAGGTAAAAGCTGGAAAAGAATAAAAGATGAAGAATAGCGAATATAGCATTGCCAAAGTAAAACTATGTTTCCAATCTCTTAGCATTATAAAATACAAATATATATTTCTATCCTAGACTTAAGCGTTTTCATTTTTCGTTTACAAAAACTTTTCATGCTCACAGAGTAAGAGCCACTCGAAATGAGAAAAAAGAAAACCAATGAACCAAAAAACTTCTTCCCAAGTCTGAAATTAAAAGTTAACCTTGCAAATTCACGGAAATTGTCTCTGATTTCGATTCATCGGCAAAACGTTTCCTATATTTCAAAGTAAAGCTAGACGGCAGTGAAAATTCTCCAGCTTTCAATTTGCACAAAATTTTTGTCAAATCCGACAAGTGAACAGTTTCGGTTACTCTTCTCGGACCAATTAATACTAAATAAAAAGATATAAGTAAAATTTCCACGTATAACTGAACACATTATAATCAAGGAGACCGAAATATCAACAGAAATCTTGATATCAGTAGCATAAACTGTTATATTATCCTTTAATAGTTAAATTTCATTAATCTTTCAATTATAGTTCTATAATTATCCCATAATTACTGGTTGAGCTGTTTCTGATACCAATTATAGCATTTTGCTTCTTGAAAAAAGGATTTTCACCTCATTTTTGAAAAATGAACAAAAAAAAAATTCTCACTTTATGTTTTCGAAAATCAAATATATATTTTTACTAAACTGCTTCCAACTAAAAACAATTACTACACTCACTGAACCGACTATCGATATTCATTTATCACTAAAAGTGATGAGTGTTTCTAAATGGTAAAGTGCAAAAAATGAAAATTTGTTAGATTTCAATGAAATATTCAAATCTGAAAGTCTAAGAAATCAATATGACTGGAAATCTATTACTTTCAAAATTTTATCCGAAATTCAAATACGAACTTTTTGCAGTTTTTCGAACAGGTTCCGGAGAAAACTGACGCTTAGGCACGGTCAAACGAGTTCGTGAAATCGGACTGTAGGAATAAACACGAGGATTCTTGCGTTTCACATCATCTGGTGGTGTAGGTTTAGCAAAACTACTAGAGCTGTCATGAATTTTGGATGAAGGAGTTATTAAAGGCAACGAGAGCCTAAAGTCCTGAAAAAAAAATATATAAAACAAATAAAATCTTCCTTCCATCATAATCTTTCTTAACAATAATAAAAAGCCACTTTTTTTCTCTTTTTTCTTTTTTTTTTTTTTTGGTATTTTTTTTCTTCCATTCGTAAGTTGGTATGAAGCTGCAAAAGTAGAAAAAAATATACTTTGGAATTCTGCAAACGTATATTATCAGTTGTATTCTTCGGTGCTTTATTATTACTATTCACTGAATCAACATTTTCCAGTTTATCATCGTCTACCGTAAATAATGGCAGTGATTCCGTCTTTTTAGAAACTTGACTTTTAGCATCTCTTCGTCTTCGAGGCTTTCTAAATCAGATAACTATAATTTATAAATTCAGATATATGAACCAAAGCTAAATATAGTGACAAATAAATTGTATAAAACATATAGGAAGAACTGAATCTTAACTCTTTTAATTTTTTCTTTCTATGAATCTACTCTGAGAACTACAAAAAAAACATAGGTTATTTCTGCAAAAATGTTAATATGAACACAATTAGAAAACCATTTCATACTTCATTTCATCTGAGATCGATCGTTTTTTCTTTCTTAAACTTGTTTCTATAGATTGATTATTGCATGCATCAACAGAAGAACAAGCTGTGGAACATTCTTCTGCTTGAAAGTCTCTTTCCTGGAAATAAACTTTTTCAGAATGCCTTCCATAAATATGATCTTACATACAAATCCTTCAATTTTCGCCAATACTGTTTTTAAGTAGGGCCTTTAATTTGTTTACTCAGATGGAATAACCTTGGCTTGTTCATCATATCGCACTTGCTCGCTATCAATCGCCAACATAGCTTCCAATTCTGCCAAATCCAATGCCAAAGCACCCTCTACATCCATCTTATCTCTGTCATCATTTCTATCGCTATTTCCATGACCACGCTAAATTAGTCAAAAAAAAAAATTTTTTTTCGGATATTCTAAACAAAATAAATTTGTATTATTCAAGAAGTTCTTGAGCTATCATTTACTTTGCAATAATTTATTTCAAAACAATGTAAAAGTTGAAACTAGCGATCAAAAAAGAGAGAAATTTGTTTAATTAGTTCTGTAAGAAAGACAAACCTATATCTTTCTTTTCATAAATCATCTCAGTTACAGTAATTTTGATAGGAAATCTTGCTAAACTAACAAGTAATATCTAAGGAATTCAATTACTCAATCCACTTACCGTTGATTTCGTGGACATTCTTCAGAGTAGGAATAGTCTGAAACGATGCAAATAGATAATTAAGAAAAGATAATTAATACTGAAAATTTGGATAAAATAAATGAGAATAACTAAGCTAATACAAAGTGCAGGACATCGAGAAAGAACACGGTAACCTACAAACACGGTAAAGCACCGTACTAAACCCCGCAATTCCAAACCCAACTCTCGAGTACAATCGCTAGCTTGCCAAAAGCAACCGATAGCTAATTGAGCGCGAACTAAACCCGCAGCCGACCGGCCCGGGCCACAATGCAACTCACGATCCTATTCGATAGTTTCTGGTATATCGCTTGTTATGAAATGTGGACAGAAGAGGATCGAAGAGTTAATGGAGCGGTTGTTCGTCTTATCCTACCCGTCTGTTAAGTGATTAATAATTTGATAAGAAGTTGTTAATGATTTGATTGATAAATAAACATATCAAGTATACGCTAATTTTAGTAAACAATGTGCACATGAAAAATCCACCGATCCAGCATATCATTTTGAGTGTGTGATATATATATATATATACCAAATTACCACATATCAATTTTTTCGACCATATATATCGAATTATTCTTATAATTCACCTGCTCTATCCTCCCGGGTTTTTTCCACGGCACCTAATTAATGGTTCGGAAAAAGTATTTTCATACTGACACTCATCAGATAAATGTAACGAAATCAGATCAGTTTGTCACTTTGAGCGGTCTCTGCATGTGGGTTCTCGTTTTTCATTGTTTTGATTATTTTTAATTTCCGAGTGCAGTTGTTTTGACGGGGGATTTTGTATTGCAATTCAGCAGTTTCATGATAAGTTGTTTGATAAATGGACAGATATTATTGTGATGTTTGATTTTTGAAATAAAGAATGGTTATCATAATTTTCCTTATCAGATAAAGTTAAATTTACTTCTTTGTTGTGAACAATTTCATGCAGCACATAGACTCGGCCCTCGTTTTGTATTTTTCTAAAACAGTAACTAATATATTTATAGTTCTTTTAACTCCCACACAAAATCCGCTTGGTCAGCTCAAATAATTTCCATTTTTTCCGAATTGGATTAGTATGCAAGCATTGCTCAAAAATAAGTTCCGTTCATTATATCTTATGAATTCATCATACCCATAACTATAACTCGATCATATCCATAGATCTATTTCTGATGTACCTGCGTATATGTTTCTATATGTCTTTTTCGTATAGTATTGGTAAGAAATTTACAACTAAATAGATAAAAACCTACAGCTAGTCGTCAATCAAGGAAATTTTTTGTCATTTCAAACGATTATTAGCAATTGCAATTTCAGATGAAAAATGGCATCTTCGGGAGCAGCAATAAAGCTTGGACAAGGAGCATTGCGTGAATTACGCATTCATCTGTGTCCAACATCGGCAGCTAGTGCTGGCGTGAGGAATTTTATCGAGAATGATTATGTGCCATTGAAGAAAGTCAATCGACATTTCCCTATATTGATCCGGGAATGCAGAGGAGTACAACCCAAAGTTTATGCCAGGTTTGTATTTCTTCACTGTTGAATAGTAAATGAATGCTATGGATAAGAGAGCTGACTAGATCAAGACCAGCTTGGTAGATTTCTTCGCTATACTATGAGTTATGCTAATTACCTATCTCGGAACGGTTGAAGATTTGGTTTATTTTTCGATCATTCTAGTCATTTACACGTTTCTCATGTGGTATATTTCTATTATTGCGATATTGTCATCTGCTAATTATCCCAGGTCCATTTCCATCAATTCACAAAAAGCTACCCTATCAGCCACATATATCATTAATGATTTTGCTAGATATTCGAGTTATATCAGATTGTGAAAAAAACCAGGTGGATTATCACCAGTGCCTAATTAATTAAAATAGCATTTTATCTAATTCTCATTTCTTCTCATTAATTTTCTGTCATAACACAAAGTTTTAGATACAGTTGCGGTATTGAAAAAAGTATTCCACTGGATAACATCTCACGATATAAGGTGCTGGATATTATCAAGGATTTGGTAACTGGCAAAGTTTCATAGTTTCAAACTTGTAGTTCATTTGGATACTTTTATTCGAATTAGGATATAATTATATCAAGCTACCATGTTATTTTGTTTTATGTACGGCTTGATTTGATGCATCATTTCGAGTACATTATGCTATTATGGACGTAGATGTTTATGCAAAGAAATCTTAATTTTGCAAATAGGAGTATGTTTAGGTCAAAAACTTGTAAGAACAGTCAGATAGAATTGAGAAAGTAGTGATTTGTATTTGTATAAATTATATAAAGTTGTTTTCGATCTATTGCAGTGTCTGTGTGATAGATATTTAATAAATATTTATGTACTTTCCGGTCTTTCAACAATAGCATGTACTATTGAGTATATGCTAAAAATGCAGTAGTTTGAAGAGCTACTGGACTGCATCTTATATTTCGATGCTTTATAGGTACTTAAATTTTTTTATTCATAATAATTTGTGAGATGCGACTGATAAAAAAATAAGCTTTATATACCGTGAATTGCGAGATTTCCTCTCTTTTGCAGTTATTTCTCTCTGTCAAATATTTATGGTTATGTAATTTTGGAAATGAATTGAATTGGGTTTTTTATCAATTTGGCAACTGACATCATTTCAGTCAGATGCCGTACGCGATTATAAACTTTGTCTGGAAAATGTTGAGATTTTAATGAATCGAATTGAATTCTTCGTAACTGTCTTTTACTTGAATGTGAATAAGAAATCGCTTTCATAAATACCAAAATGCCAGATACTTCAAAATATTTGTGTTGATAAAATAATAATCTAGAAAGATTTGTATTTGATGAAATGATTTTTGGGAAAAATTAAAAGAGTAGAAGTAGATCATAGCCAGATTTTGAAAAGCATTAATCATTACTTTATTACCGAATAATTTTTAAGCCAATGAAGTAATTATTATGATTGTGTTTTTATGTACTTCAGATGCAATTATTCAACTTAATATGTGATCAAAGAAGTAAAATTGATATGAACATGAAATATTGTTGCTAAAAAGATGAACTAGGAGTAGATTATACGCTGCAAATTAATTCAAATGGAGAATTTATATGATGCATTAAATCATAAATGCCTTTATACATAGAAGAATATCTTGGGATTTTATGTAATGAGAGTAGGAACATAGTTTTATTATATTTGTTTCAAAGTTGGTAAACATGGTGATCGAATTAGATAATTAGAAGGAAATATTTTTCTATTTCCAATGTACAGTCTAATTAATTTATAATCTAATTAATTACTACATTGATTTCTACTACTGCTATGTGTCATATCGAAGATAATCAACTGTTTTACTGGCAAAATCTGCATCGACGATAATCAACTTATCGATAAGAAATGCTTCATCAATCAGATCTGTTTTATCGAGCTATATTAAAACAAGAACAATCAAATACCATCCAAATCATCAGTGTTTACAACTTCTAGATTCGCTGCAATTGAAATAATCAGTTTAACAAAAATAACTCCTCTACTTATCACTTCATTAGATTAATGATAAAAATATTTATCTTTAATTTAATAAATATAACTGTTATTTTAATCATATGATTTTCTCGATTGATGAACTTGTCTTCTATAACTTGCACATTACTAAAATTATTATGCAAATATTCATATAATCTATATCACACTAATAGAAACTCATATACTAAATTTTGAAATAAATTATTTTATATATGATATATTCCGGTCCAATAATTTTGAATATTTGAGTAGCATAAAATTCTAATTTCTGCATTGTTAGCAAATATGAATTGCTTTTTAAGGTAACAGCAAAATTATCGATTTAATTTTAGTTAATTTCAATACATAACTATTTTAACCATACACATACGTACTAAATTTAAAAATTAAGTTCAAGTAAAATGATTGTTGTGCAAATTTTGCTTTTACAGTTTTGCTTTTACATTTTTTGCAATTTTGCTTTTACATTTTTTTTTCCAAGTTGTGCAAATTTTGCTTTTACAGGCAAAAATAACTTGCTTTGAATATTATTTGAATAAGAGATATTCATATTTTAGATAATAAATGCTGTCAATTCTTTCATACAACAATTCAGTTTATTGTTAAATTTAAATAATTTTGACATTTGGCAAGAATTTAATTTCTATCAACATTCATTTCATCTATTTCTTTTCCTTCTAATTATGCAACATTTAAACTACCATAAGTTTATTAAAGATTAGAAAAAACAAACTGATAAACATCATAATATTTCGAAGATTTCAAAATTTAAATGCCGTATGAGATGAATAATTTCATTTAAATTTAAGGAAACACATATGCAATTTCAAACAAAACCGTAGAATTTATCAGTGTTAAAGATGGATAAAAATCAAATAGAAAGCCATTGAAGCTATCAATTCCAAAAAAAAAAAAAAAAAAAAAAAAAAAAAAAAAAAAAAAAAAAAATAAAATCAAATAAAAAAATAAAATAAGCGAATTTACGGAACATATCAATCCAGAAATTCAATAAAACATAAGACAAATGAATGAAACAAAAAGCGATTAAAAAAAGCGAAAAAAAAAAGGGAAAATTCAGTATAATATGCGCCAAAAAAAAAAAAAAAAAAAAAAATTATCAGGAAATTTGAGATTTCATACGCTGATCATAACTATTAAAAAGATGCAAAGTTATTCAAAAATGCATGAATTTTGAAATCTCACATGTGAAATTATATTGATGAGAAATTTAAACATTGTACAATATGCGAAGAATGTTTTCTTTTAATCATATTCAAAATGCAATGTGTTGATTCATAAATTTGCGAAATCATATCGTTTCGCAACGTGCGAAAAAGATTCGCAAAATTTGAAAATATGCAATTTATAACTGATTCAAAGCTGTATCTTTGATATACTATGCGAAGAAAAATTTCTTCATATCATAAAAATTAGAAACGTGAAAATGTCATGCTGAATGAGAAACCATACAATTGCGAAAACATTGCGAAAATTTCCAAATTATAAATTAAGATCTATGAAATTCTACCAATTCATTCAAACAAGTAATGGGCTATACTATTGAGAGTTATGCATGAAAAACTTTTTCATTTCAAATGCCTAAGCATCTCATTATAAAGCAAGACGTATTTTCAATTGTATTATATAGCAATTAAAAGTTTCAAAATAGAAATGCAGTTTGAAATTACATATAAAGAAATTTTATGATGAAAACGGAAATTATGAAATATTTCATAAATTCAAAAATTATTGAAATAAGTTATTTTTGCAAGAAAAAAAAAAAATTTACTATTTTGAATCTTAAATGACGATTTATTTTTCCTCGAATGACTTTAAAACATCAATTTTTTTTTTTTACTATTTAATTAACGGATTAATTTCGAAAAACATAACAATAAACAGTTGAACGACTATGATCGCAAAATCCGTTTGTAAGATTTTAATCGAAGTTGACATCTCGAATAAAACTATTCAAGCAATCCATTAATTCATGGATATTTAAAATAATTATTTATTTGATATGAAATAATTTTTTGATTGTAATTGATGAATGAATGAATGATCATTCTATCATTTTTTGAAAATAACCATTTTTTTCGATTCGAATTATTACAAATTTTAAAAAAAGTGAAACTTTTTGTAATAAAATATTTGAAAAAAATTTTTTTTGTTATTTACAGATTATTTGAATCGAAGAAATAGAGTTATATGAAGAAAATATAAGTAAGAAAAATGATACAATTATATGAAACGATACTATAAATTATATGGAGAAATTCGAATTGGAAAAATAATACAATTTTATTCGAAAGATTGACATAAATATGTGAAAGAAATTTAAATCGGAGAAATAACACAATTATTTGCTTCTTATTTATTTTTATAATAATATCAATTCATTGCAGAATGATTATGCAAATGTAATGATCAAATTATTATTTAATTGTTTATTGCAATGAAAAAATCAGATTAAAGATCAAGCTAATTAAGTTAAATTTCTATGGCAGATTATTCTGTGCGGAATAAATCTTCGGAATAGGTTGATAGATTTAGATTATTTTCATAATCGAAATTAGAGATTTTCTCATTTTCCCATTATCCATAATTTTCTAATTTTTGATGATTTTTTTCCCAAAAAATTTTAATTCATAATTTATTTTAATTTAAAATGCCAGAAATATCCGATTTACTTATTTAATTCAGTTAATAACAAGAAACAAACCCATTATGATATGCCATTAGTTTGGACTGTATTTTTTTCAGGCTTTTTCATGAATTATCAGACAGTAGAACTTGGCTGATATAATTGCTTCGAAATATATTCGAAGAATATTTCGAATTATTTCAATCGTAAGTCCAAAAACTGCAAAATGTCAAATCAATTTTGTGTTACAACATGGAGATGAATATTCAATGTTTTCAAGTATATTGTCTATCATCTGATCAAATCATTAATCAGTGTTAAAAAGGTACTTTTCTTGCTTTTTAAGATTATCAGAAGTTGATTGATGAATTTTTATAATCTTAATTTAAATGGAACGGTATCAGTGAGTCATTATTTACTTTTATCTTCCATATGAAATTTATCACAGGTCCACTAATTTCATTGTAACATTTCATGAGATGAAATTTCATACATCGCTGATAGAATTTCAATATTTACAGATGAACTTATCGATATATCTAATACTTGAAATGATTGAAATATTGGAAATTGAATACGTCTATCAATTCAAAAAATGGATGATATCGAATTGGCACGAATTTATCCATAAAATTGCTTAAACGATAGGACGCTCATTTTAAAATTTTATAGTAGTCATCGCCAATATGGTAAGATTTTTTACAGTATTTCCTTATTCATTTTTATAAAATGGAATTATTACTTGCTATATTTTGTTTCCATCAATATCAAATTAATTATTCAAGTAGTGTGCATCTTTCTAATGATGATGACAATAACGGTAAAAGTACTGCCATTCAGCTTACTTCTTAGATAAATCATATTAATTGTGTGGATACTGTAAGTCACCGTATAACACAAGACCAAAGATTATCAATAAAAAAAAGAAGCTTCTAGTGATCATGAGAACAATAATCTCACATAGCAATTTTCTTTCGTCTACATCATTTTGCTTCATTTTTCAGCTACACTTTCCAATTCAATTTCAAGGCGTTATCAGTAATCCTCAGATAACTTTCTTATTATCAAAATGAAAATTCCAATATCAATAACCCTCAGATAACTTTCCTATTATCAAAATGATGATTGCAATATCAATAACCCTCAGATAACTTTCTTATTATCAAAATGAAAATTCCAATGCCAATAACCCTAAAATAACTTTCCTATTACCAAAATGAAGATTCCAATATCAATAACCCTCAGATAACTTCCCTCCTATCAACGACAAGTTCAAATTATTGATGTATTATCAATATAATCATCAATTATTTTGTACCAAAGTTACGACGAAGTCGATTAAACTAAAATTCCATTCCATAACAAATCCAATTCTTTTTAATTTCCAATTCCGCGAAAATCATCCACAGAAAGGCCTTCTCTTTTACGACAATTGAAATCTACTTTGAACGAATTCTTATATTCCAATATTTCTATGGTTTCCTCTATATATTTATGTTTTGATATTCTCATTTTTCAATTGAATTTGTCTCGTTTTTTTTTTTGAAAAGTTTTACAAATCAAACTGTTAACTATGCTATTTTTCACAAAATATTTCAGTTTAAGCATGTTATTTTGCAATTATTTGTATAATAGAAATTTGTTTTCTTTGAATCCATTTATCCAATTCATATCTAATTTCTCCAGCTTAAATTACAATCTTAAACATCTGATAAATTTTTATCTTGAACATCTGATAATCCAATTCATATGTAAATCTCTCCATAGTTAAAAATCAATGCCATTGCAAAACCTTTCAGATGTAAATTCTTTCAATCCAAATACCAAGTTTAAATTTAATGCTTAAATTGTTAAAAATCCAAAATAATTTCTTTTTTTTTTTTTCTTATATAAAATGTAAAATAACCATCTTTTTATCCAACAAAATCATATTACTACTTGTTTTTGTAAAACATTCTTTTATAAGGAGCAATGTTTTAATTGCTTGAACTTGATCATTTCTTTTTTCAATCGATTTAATATGACTATTTGATTTCCATCAATTTCCAATATCAATAATCTTCAGGATAATTTCCCTCCTATCAAGGTGGAAATTCAAATTATCCGTTTATTACCGACAATCAACAATTGCTTTGCATTTTAAATAGAAAACAATTGATGATTATCGATGATACGCTGATAATTCCGTCAACCAACAATTTCACCTGCATAAGAAATCCAATTCTTCCTAAAATTTAATTTTATGAAAATTCTTTACTTAAATTCCTTGTTTTTTCTTCGTTTGAAAAAATTTTCTCCCAAATTAATCTCTCAATCCATATTGCCTTTTTTATAGTACTTTAATTATTTTGTATTTAATTCTCGTTCTGCACATGTAATGTTATCTAATTTTTATTGTAACATTATATTGCATGTAATAATTTTACCTAAATTTTTTTCTAAATAATTTTTTTTAGTAATTAATTATGAAATAAAGGAGAAAAAAATGAGTCTATTACACAAATTAATAAGTAATTTACGGAATGATACTTGAATAATTTCAAATATTCTGGCAATTTTTTGGAACGAATATCAGTATTGCTTTATTAGAGTAATATGTATTAAAGTAAAACCAAAAATTTGACATATTTACAGTAAAAATTGCAAAATTTTTCATAATTTCGTCTATATTTGATAACATAAGCAAAAAATCTTCATTAGAAAAATAACAGTAAAAATAAATCATTCAAATTAGTTACAATTAAGAATTTTTTTTTTTTTTTTTGTTTTTTTGATAGAATAGCATTAAAAATGATGCTTTTACTAAATAATTGCTCAGTTATATTTTGAAAATTTAAAGAGTATAGAAAATTATTGGAAATGATTAGTTATAAAATGATCGATGAACTTTTCATTCTTAAGTAATGCAAGAAATTCACGTTTACTATTGTGCAAATTTTGAAATGTTTAAAAAAATTGAGAATTTTTTGATTTTTTCATTTTTCATAAAATTTATGGCGAAATTTTTGTCTTCTAAAATATCATCATAAAATCAGAATAGATTAGTAGCATTATTTCTTTAAGCAAGGTAGATTGAATTTTTTTAGTAGTAAACAAATCAATTGATATTATTTACATATTTTATTTTAAGCATTCCAAATGCTTCATTTTTTTTTTCTTTACGAAATTTTCAAATTTTTTCGTGACATCAAACTTAACTATCGAAGCTTTTAAATCACTCTAATTCATCATACTATTTAATTTAGTAAACAAAATTACATAAATGATTGGATTATTTCGTATAGTAAATATTTCACATTAGAAAAGATTTTTCTTTGAAATGAACTGCTTCTTTTAATTACTCATAAATTTAACTGTTCGGCAATTAATTTGATTCCTCTTAATTACTATCAATCAATTTATGTCTTACAGAAAGTGTATGAATAATTATAAAACAAATTGATATTGCATTTTCAAAAAAAAAAAAGAAAAAATTTTCCAAGACATTTGAATTTTTTTCGATATTTTTGAATGAAGTTGCATAGCAAATTTTTTAATTCATAATTTTTTTATTTTCGCAAAAACTATCAAAAAAATTTTTCACGTCATTTCCTTTTATTTATTTAATTTAGGCTTTGTTTGATGATTTCGAATTCAAATTCATTCCTTTTCGAGTACGCATAATTTTGAATGAGTAAAAATTCCATTTCAAAATCTTTATACATTTTTTTTTTCTTTTTTAAAGTAACGCTAAAAGTATCTTTTCTTTCCAAAAAATATAAATTGGAAGAAGATCGAAATATGTTTGCAATTGTAGCTATTTATTACAACATTTTTTTTTTTTTTAAATTTAAAAAAACTATTTTTTTTTTGGAAAAAAATTTGTCACTTCTGATTCATTTTTCACCATAATAAAAATTGTTTTAAGAAAAAGGATGATTTTAACTGTTAGAATTTATCATCAGTTTCATTCATGACAATTTTTGTGATTTGTTTTTAGATGTTTTAATTTGTTATAATTGAGATTTAATCTCTTTTTTTTTCAGTGTTTTTTTTCTTTTGAACGCAAAAGGTCAAAAAGAGGTCAAATCTCAATTATAATGAATGAAAACATCTCAAAATAAATTACAAAAATTGTCGTGAAATGAGACTGAAAATCATTTCTTTATCTGTAAAGGAAAAAATGAATCAGAAATGACGAATTTTTTTTTTTTTTTAAATTTAAAAAAATGTTGTAATAAAATAGCTACAATCGCAAAACATCTTAACTTTTTTATTTTATCAAATTTATCATTCATCAATAATCAAGCAAATTATTTATCCTTTCTTTTTTTAAGAGAACACAATAATTTTTTCCATTTTTTACTAACAATTATTACGGTTATTTCACCGGTAATCTTACGGTTATTATTAAAATTTTAATTTTAATTTAAGTACTTAACTCATAATAATATTTTGATTATCATTCGAGTTTCATTAATAAATTCTTCTAATTATAGTAATTGATTTGTTACATTTTCTCATATTTCTTATATAAACTATTAACCTGTTTTATTTAATTTTTCTTTCTTATAAAGATTTTCAGGAAATTATCGAATGCCCGTAGGCTAATCTAGTTTCACAATAATTAATTAATTTAATTGTTTCTACTTATATTCTTCAATTTTTGCTCTTTTATTTTAGTAAAATTGAGAATTTTTGTTTTGCTTTCTTTAATTACTTTACTATTTAATATATAGTTGAAAAAAAAAAAAACGATTGAAAGTATTATTCATTGAATTTTTAGGTAGTTTTTTCATTTTTTAAATTTTAAAATATTTTTTAAACCTTTCTTTTTAGAATAATTAACTTGTTATATTTCTCATTGTTATTTAATCGTTTTAAAAACAATAAGCTATTAATTTTTATTTTTTAATTTGTTATTTTGAAAAAAAAAGTACACTTCTTTCTGCAATGCACTTTATATTTTGCATTTTTTCGTGATCAATTTTTTTCGAATTGACCGAAATTGTTGCCTTTTCTTTTTTCGTTAAATTTTTGTATTTCGAAAGAGTTAATTGAAAATTCTTTTCACTACATATTTTTCTGAAATTTTATCATTTTTAAATTTCTTTTTCCCTCCTAAATTGACTTATTTTATTTTGCTTTTTTTTTTTTTTTTTTTTTTGCAACTTATATCTTAATCATTGTTTTCTATGCAAGTTAAAGTTTGTAGTTTTACCATTGAAAAATTGTTGTAAAATAATAATTTCTAGTATACTATGCAGGTGAGCAAATATATTTGAAAGTTATGTCTAAAAAATCATGTCGAAGGGAGCAAAAAAATATTTTAGTAAAAAAATCCAAGTTTCAAAGTTTGATCAGATTGTTCGATTACTACTACGACTAAATTTGTAAAAAATAATTAGTACACTTTTTAATGCATATTATTCAGTAAAACAATAAATAGGAAAGCTGTATGTTTTTAATGATTAATTCGTGTTTATTCAACTTTTTTATTTTTTTGTTATTTTTTAATTTTTCATTTATTTTTTATTTTTTTCTACTCATTTAATTCGTATCTATTTTATTATATATATATATTTTTTACTCATTTTATTCATGCGTATTTTTTTTTTATTTTTTATTTTTTTTTTTAGTTTTACTTAATTTATATTTCTGTTACGAGAATCCTTTTTTTTTTTTTTTTTTTTTTTTTTACATGATTGATTCTATAAATATTACTATAGCGTTTGTTGTTATTATTATTCGTGAAGATGGAGCAGGAACTGATCTTGAATGAGGCAAAGTTTCCCAACACTTCTGAATTTGCATTTGCGAAAATCGTAACTGAAAAGATCTATTGATCAGTGAAACTAAGATGTATTTTTTCAAAAAGTAACAAAAAAAAAAAAAAAAACTGTTTTATTATCAATTTTTTTGCTTTCCTTTTTAATTAAAATATTAAAATTATCTCACATTTTTCAGTCTAATTCATAAATTTTTCACCATTTTCAGAATCATGAGAAATGAGAAGAAACGGTACTCTGTAGAGTTCTAGAATTGCAATGACTTAAAAAGTTTATTATTTTATACAAATATTATTTGAATTATTTAAATACTGCAATTATTTAGATGATATTAGGTAATTTAGTAATAAATAATAAGGCTAATTTCATTCTAAAAATTCAAATTTAAGTTACAGACTTCAGAAGATTTGCTTTTATCGCTTGTTTTAATTCAAATTAGTGTCTAAAAAATTTTGATTTTGTTAAAACAATATAAATTCTTTTGATTTGGTTAAGACAATATAAATTCTTTAATAATTCAAAAAAGAAAAAAAATTCAAAAAAGCTTTTTAGCATTAGTAATATGATTTAAAAAAAAAAAAAAATGAAAAAAAAAAGAAAGGAATGATGAAATTGACAGGTTTTTCGACGAATGTCAATAATTTGATATTCGCCAAAAAACTTGCCAATTCTGTTTTTGGAATCCGAACGAGAAATCGTCGAGTATATTTTCAAAAATTTACTTCAAAATATGATGATTCAGATCTCGGAGATAATGGAATGCAAGATAAAAATTTTTTTATGACTAATTTTTCCAAAGCTAATTTATTTACAAACGGAATCTTCATTTAAATAAGAAAATTCAATCGTTACATTGAAGGAGAAATTCATCACATTATTGTGATTTCAAAACTTTATGATAGAGAAAGATCGATTTGTAATGAAATTTGAAAAACTATCATCTTGAATTTTAAATTGAATTAATTTCGACTGAAAAAATTATCTGTAATTTATAACTAAATTAAATAATTAGGATTGACAAAAAATTTTCAAAATAAACATTTCTTATCTAAAAATTCTATATTGTCATTACAGTTCAAAATTATCAAAAATAAAAATTCAATAGGTTAAGTTATATTTCAGTTAAATTATCTTTTTAACTTTTATTTTATTACTTCTTTTCCTAAAGAAGTAGTAAACCTATCGATTTTCTTTTTTTTTCTTTTTGAAATTGACAAATTCAAAAAAAATTAAAAATGTATCTAACTTTTTTCCTAATATTATTGAAACCAAAAAATTTTCCGCCTATCCTACGTTGAATTCCATTCTGTATAAATGAATATTTTATAATTCTGAATCACATAAACTTATATCATTACTTTTACGTGAAAATTACGTCACGTATACGTAATACATGATAATTTTTTATTTATTTTGATAATAGCAAATACCGGTTTGCGAAATTCCATAATAATATTATTATCGAATTAAATTGGCAAAAAATTTTGCAAATAAATTTGATGTACAATTTTCGCCAGTTTTACTCTCCATCATCATTTCAAGAAGATAAAAAATGAAAAATAAATGAAAATAGAGAAATTCTGCATTTCTATATTCTCAAAATTATCACTGGATTAATGTATCTTCTATTTATCGCAAGATTTTTTCAACACGATTACATTCATCGTTTTTGTTTAATATGTATAAATAATGATAATAAATAATAGTTTATCTAAGTATGTCGCAAATTTTGCGAAAAGTTTTCATAAAAGAAAATTATTGCTATGGGAAATCATAAATGTCGCAAATTATATTTCAAAATTGTATAAAGGAACAAACTATAAGGTAGTTTTAATTATTTTTTTTTCTTCCCTTCATTGCTTGCAAATTGTGTCAATTGATGATGAATTGATTTTCAATTCGTTTTTTTTTTTTTTTTTTTTTTTTTCTGAAATGCTTGCCATGCCATTAATTAATCATTCGTCTGTTATATATTTTCGATTTGGCAAATGTTCCTTCGAATTTCTATTTCATTTACATTTAGCATTTCCAGGAAGTATATAATATAAGATGGACAAGGAAGAGAGGAAGAAAACTTGATCGTTGATCAATTTTTTGAATTTTAGTTCTTTTCTAACTGATCTTCAATGAAATTTAAACAAATAGCATTTTTTTTTTTTTTTTTATGTTTGATTAGCAATAGGATGAATATAGAAAATGTCGTAATAGAACGAACGAATGAATAATTAATTAAACCTTTCTAATTAAAATTCTTTTTGGAAAAGATAAAAACAAAAAAAACAAAAAAACTCTTTTCTTTTTTTGAACCCAAAATATAAAAAAAAAAAGCTAATTTTTCATTTCTTTAAAACCAAACAATGATGCATCATCATCAACTACAATTTGTATTTAAGCTTCAAATTTAACAATTTAACTCGTTAATTTTTTAGCTTTCATTTCTTCAAAAGCGAATTCGCTTCTTTTGCGTCGTAATTTTTCTCTTCCCCGAAGAAATCCGCGAAATACCGCACTGCTTCAAAATACTCCGAGAAATACCGCATAATGCCTTCCACTTCTATGTTCATTGTTGTAATACATAATTTTGTATCGATATGTTTATGTAAATGAATGAATGAGTTTATGCGCATGAGTTTATATTTCTATTCTAGCAAAAGATTAAAAATTAATTAATTTCCAGAAATGAATGAGGAATGCTAATAGCCAAAAATCAAAGATTATTTGATCAACGATTATTCCGATCAAAGATTACTCGAAAAATATTACTTAATCTTTTCACAAAATATTTAGCGCTAATACTATATAATTGCTATTTAAATGAATCAAAAAAAACATTTTTTTTTCCTGATTTATGGCAAAAAAAAAAAAAAAAAGTTTTCGAAAAAAATATATCCGAATATTAAACATTAAAAAAAAAAATACTTCCTTTTTTTCTATTTTTTTTTTTCACTTCTTTTTTTCTTTTTTCACATAAATGACCCTATTTTTTTTCTTTCGTCAATAAAATTTTTAATCGCTATTGCTATTTTCAATATCGCATTATTCTCTGTCACTCTCCTCTTTTTCCATTTTTCCTTCATTTAGACCTGCTGAATAAACAAAGAGGCCAAGAGACGATAATGTTGACAATAAAGGATGGAACGTTGCTCATACATTTATTGCTGTTCAGTGCGATAGCGATAGTTCAGTTGAAAGGAGCCAAGATTGCAAGAGCCAAAGATTCGACAAAAATGGAATCCAAAACAGGTGAAAATCCACATCGTGGCATTTTATTGGGAGGATGGGAAAATCGCGATCCAGAGGATAAAGAAATTCAGGTTAGATTTCTTCCTTGTTGATAGATTTTAATAGTTTCAACATATCTTGCAGATAAGTAAAGTAATTTGCGCCTTTCAAATATAAAGAATTTTACGTTTCTTTTACTTTCCTCTCAAACATTGTATAGGTAACATTTAAAAATATCTATCTGACTCATCACAGTCATATTCGGATATGTAAATTGTCCGTTGTATCTACGGTCGTGTAAGCTATCCGTTGTATCTACGGACGTGTAAACTATCCGTTGTATCTACGGACGTGTAAGCTATCCGTTCTATCTACGGACGTGTAAGCTATCCGTTGTATCTACGGACGTGTAAGCTATCCGTTGTATCTACGGACGCGTAAGCTATCCGTTGTATCTACGGACGTGTAAATTATCCGTTCTTTCTTCTTGTCCTGATTAATACCCATTAGAATGTTTGGAAGATTTTAGCATGTTTGACATATTTTTGCAAATCTTAAATGTTATGTTTTGCTATTTACATTAAGTAATTTATAAGATATTTTGGATATTACCGTGGAAATCACGTGTGAATGAGATAAGATTTTATATGTAAAGAAATGAATCTATGATTTTGCGTGCAAAAAAGTACAGATTAATTTATTTCCTGCAAATTTCACTAAATGAAATAGAGGAAAATGTATAAGTCATATAAATTGCGGATTTGAATTATTTGTTAACATTTGTTTTGTTCTATCTGACAGAAAGTTTGAATTTCAAAGTGTTAAAGAAATTTCTTGGAAGAAAGAAAATTTTCAACCATTTTCTGTCTTCTTGTGTTTCTTTTTATGCGTGTAAAATAGTGTTTACAGGAACTATTGCCAAGCATATTGATGAAAGTAAATGAACAATCAAACGATGAATATCATTTGATGCCGATCAAATTACTGAAAGTTTCATCTCAAGTTGTCTCTGGTGTGAAATACAAGATGGATGTGCAGGTTGCTCGATCAGAATGTAAAAAAGTATGTTTCTAGAGTTTATTCTCGAAAATTACAGTTGTCCCCAACATTTCCAATCCCTAATGAGGAATGGCCGAAAATGATATTTTACTTAGGGAAATAGGATAAGTAGAAAGAAAAAGCAAGAAAAAAGAAGAGGAAAACTGAAAAGAACAATTTCTCTGTATGAAAAATACGAAACTTGAAATGCAAACCACCATTCCCTGATATATTGTATCTTGTTTGTAACAATTAAATTTTCAGAGTTCGAATGAAAAAGTTGATCTGAAAAAGTGCAAAAAATTAGAAGGACATCCTGAACAGGTTAGTTGCATGTAATTTCAGATTATTGTCGTATCTCAAGATCTGATAATGACAACAGTATGAATAAAGATTCAACATTGCAATAAGTTGATAGGCTAAGAAAGAAAATTACTTGTATAGGCATTCGGCAATTAGTGGTTAGATTCGAAAATAAGCGATGATTAGATAGCTTAATAAAATAAATACTTTTTAATTTCCAGGGAATTGTTTTAGCCGTCAAAGTTTTTTTTTTTTTGTTATCCTAATGACTCATTTATTTTGATATATGTGTTTGGAATTTTTTCTTTTTTTTTTGTTTTTTTTTAGCGAAAAAAGTATCGATAATGAGTCAAACTTTCAGAGTTTTTGAGAATTGCAATTTTGCCTTTTTAAAAAAATTTTTTTCCCAAAACATCTTTTTTCAAAAATTTTTTTTGATTTTTTTTAAATAATTATTTGTTGACAAAATTTAATCGCATATTTAGTTTTGTGCGAATACGTACATTCATAAAGCTGGTTTTATTTTACCTATGGATGTGTATGTATCATAATGACGGTTTCTTCTCCGCAGTGTTTTGCACTATCATTGCTATAAATACAAAAAAATTTAAGAGAAAAAGTTTTCGAATACTTTGAAAATTACGTTTCATGTATTAAATAGAAACAAAACATTCTCAAAATGAATTTTTTTTTTTATCGAGACTGAAAAATGATGATGTGTTGAGGTACTCACTTGAAATAATACAAATGAAAATATTTGAGAACAAAGCCTAAAAATTATAGATTCCTGAAGATATGTACATTTGGTAAAAATACTTGTATGAGTACTTATAGATGAGATGCTTATTTTCAAGTATTTGAATGTACTATTTCAAGCAAGTTGTGATCGATATTCAGGAAATTGGAAGAATCGTTTTTTTAATGATTTAATTATGATTCATTGAAATTAGCATACTTAGATGTTTACCTTTAGGAAAATTATTTAAACTATTTTATAAATTAGAATATATTAGAATACATTGTCATCTGCGCTGTATGCTGAACTAGAATTTCCCATGTTTTTTAAGTTATTTTGTTTAATTAGGCTACCATAAATTCGTAATGAAGCATTTGTTGAACATCTATTTTATATTTTTATTGTATATTATTATTTTAGATTTCTAATCTATTTTCAGGTTATGACTTTGGAAATATGGGAGAAACCATGGGAGAATTTTATGCGCGTCGATATTCTGGGAACAAAAGAAATATTTCCGTGATTAAAATTCTTTCTGTGATTTTTTTCGCCCTTTCTATTTCAGACTTCTTCTCTGTCTCTTTGCTATAGTACTTCTTTCGTTTTGGTGCCTAAGATATTTTTTATTATATTGAATAATTTTGTAAAACCCAAGGTAATCTTTTAATTAATGCATAAATATTTAAAGTTGGTAATAATGATACTATGCCAGCTTATTGATTAATTATTTTGAAATATACTCTGAAACAGATTACCTAAAATTATTAGAAAGCAGAAATAATTGTTCATATATATGTGGATATAATTGAAGACTATCGGGGATATAGTTCAGAAGTTTTTTGTTGACATTTTCTTTTTTTCTCGCTCATACCTTTTTCTCCTCCGCAGATAGGTTCAAATTTTATGTTTATTTAAATATTTACGCTACATTTTTTAAAATACAATTGGAAAAAGTAGAAAAAACAAAACAAAAAAAAGTAGAACAATGTCATACTCAAGGTAAAGTATAACTTTATCGTAGCACTTGTTACCACTGTGAGCTGATTTTGGTGTGGAAATTTCTCGACAGTTGGCATGGAAAAATAGTTGTAGTAAAGATCTTATTGACTGACGGAAAATTTATTCTTCGACTATGTTATATGACAATTATCAGAGAATATCACAAATAGAGTCGATGGAATTAGATGCCTCTATCAGAAAACAAAAATCTATCTCGCAAGAATTGCAAAATAAAAGAAATCAGATCGCAAAGCAGATAAATTGTTCGCTAAGTTGTTTTTCTTTGTTGTCGCTCAATGGAAGATCCTTTATTCCTCCATCCTTCGAGAGTTTCTTCGGTTGTTTCTGCTCTGAGAGTTCCCGTTCCGTTCTATTCCAAATGAATGATTCTAATCTCTTATAGAGTAAGAATTTCTTTATTACATGTCAACTAGAACGCAATTTACAATATGTTAACAATAGAATAAAGGTCAAAAGTTTGATTAGTAAATTAAAAAATTAAAAATTCGACTAGCAAATTGGAAAATCAAAAGCTTGTTTATATTGAGATATATTTCTATGATACAAAGATTTCTTGATTATTTCATATTTATGTTCCATAATTTTCCCAATATTGCTTTTATAATTTTGAATAAAAATCATCGAAGCATATTGAGAAAATTTCAAACTTTTGGTTTGGAATAATATTTTTAAATCTAAAATTTCAAGAATCCTACATTTAACCAATCGCTCTTTACTCATTGACATTTACTATTAATATCGTTATAAGTATTATATGACCTTTGTCAGGTCAAAAATTTTCGTGACATACAATTATGAATGTTTAGAAAGTTCTAATGATTCTAATGAGTGATTAGAGAGAAATATCAGATATTTTATGCAGTCCATTGTTAAAATCTAAATAGTTAATTCATCTTTTAGCTAGATCAGTTATTTTTCTAACTGAATATTTTCTTGCATTTTCATTCGATTCGATGAAAAATTAGCCGCAAAATTTGTATTGAAATAATTATCCAACTGCAATGCATAGTTTTACATGGAATTATTACATGTATCCACTGTTGTATCAACTCTTCCATTATGCTCGAACTTATCCAACTTTTATTGCACTAAAATGAGAAATGCCATAAATTCAATCGTTTAGCAAAAATAAGAATACAAAAGAAGATAATGATAAATGTGAAAACAAGTATGAAAGCCCAATGCCAAGTTACGATGAACAGCTGTACAAATGCAATCATCGTAACAAAAAAAAATACAGTTTTCCCTATCAACGATTCTATTTTCAATAACAAACCATTTAAAAAAAATATTTTTTTGCCTAAAAAAACAACTGCAAATCAGATTACTTTAGAATTATTGCATCTGATTGATAATATTATCAATCTCTTGCAAAGAGATGGCAATATCAATTATGATTATCATATTATCATCGAGAGATTCGAATAATGAATAACTCAAAACAATTATATATACTTCTGATTAAATATGAAATAAAAATGGAGTAATATGAAGCGCTACGAATATTTCTTGATTTATCTGAATTCATGAAGATCGGGCAACTTTCAGTTGACCGTAACTTCAAAAAATGCATTCAAAACTTGCAAACATGCATGCAACATCTGCAAGTTTTCTCAAATAAATAATTGCAAAATTTGCTATGTTCTTGAATGTCTTTTGTTTTCTTGCAGATTCTCGAAATTATCATTTTCCCTCCTTCTGTTAGATGAATTTCAATGAGGAATAATGAGTGTTAAATGAATACATGTCATTTGCATTAGAAAAAATAAGTAAAGTAAACTAAAATAATAAATGAATACTTTTTTTTTTTTTTCAAAACATATTCCATTGAAGAAAATTTGCAAAAAAAGTTCCATCTTTCATCAAAATGCTTAATGTGATGATTTGTTTATTGAATTTTTTTTCAAATTTGAAAAATGGAATATTCTTTATGCTATTATCTGTAAATGAAATTCTAACTTCAAATCAATTTTAACAAATTCCAATTTTTCTAACTCTTTCTTTTTCGCTTTCTCATCTTTCGCATCAAAAAATAAATAAATAAATAAAAATAAAACTAAAGAATAATGAATAAACTAATGACGGCATGAACAAAAATTATGAATACCAATGAAAATTAATCGATTTTATTTTACATTTCAAAATGAAAAATAATACAAACGTGGGCTTTAATTGCAACTGTTACACTTGTATATAAATAAATAGTACTTTTGGCTAAATAATAATTTATTAATTTCTGAGAAATTCTCAAAAAATTTAAAATTCTACCATTTTTCCACGAAAATTCAATTATTTTTTAAAAACTTGAGGCTATTAAAAATTCAACAAATACAGAAAATAATTAAATAATGTTTAAATTTGCCGCCTGCGAAACAGTAAATTAGTTAAAAAACGAAAAATAAGTTCATAGTAATTTTGACAATTTAATCATTTTTCCAACGTTTTATTTCAAAAAGATTATTTCAATTTTTTAAAATAGCTTAAATGATCATTTTCAACTATTCACATCTTGAACAATCATTTTCATGAGATAAGAGAAAATGAATTTTCGCAAAAGTAAAACTTTTTAAATTTAAAAGATAAAATGAAACATAAAGTGATATTTGATCTCGTATGATATTATCAGTTGAAGAGTTTGGTCCAATAAGACGACATAAAATAATTTTGTTCATAAAATATTTTTTCCTCTCTTCTTTTTTAAAAAAATTTATGAATTTTTTTTTTTTAAACATATTTTCAACTTATTACTATGCTTTTGCAAGCAATATTTGCATTTCGCTATGCATCTGTGAATTTAAATAAATAAAAAAAGACTTTATGTGAAAAATAAATGGCTCATTTCTTTCAAAATTTATTTAAAAAAAAAAAAAAAAGAAAATTGATTAGTTTTTACGTAACATTCGTATCTGTAATGTTCTGAAAAAAAAATATGATTGATGGATTAAATTCTATCAAAAAAAAAAAAGTCATTAGTTAAATAAGAAAGGAAAATTTTGATTGATTTTAATAATTAGAATAATATTCGTGCTGAAATATTCAATCACATTCATGAAGAGTTTCTTTTTCAGAAGATTTGAAACTTCCGGATGAAATAATCTTAAAAATTTCAAAAAATGAGAGAAAATTAGAAACTAAAATTTATTTATTCAGCAAATATTTTTACAGTAGTATTTATTTAATGTAATCTTTTCTTATACAAAAAAATATAATCTTTTTGCGAAATATTTTGCATATTGTTTTAAATTACAATTTTTGTACATTTTGCTTTATGGATGTGAAAAAAAATTCCTGATTCTTAAAGCGAATAATAGGTGATGATTTTTGTAAAATAAAAATTAATATATAAGATTTAGTTATTCAGTTATTAGTTATTTCGTTATTTAAAATTTTTTTAATGAACCAATTGCAACATTTTGAATGGTTTTTTTTTTTGAAAAAAAAAAGGAAAAAAAAACTTTTTTTTTTGAAAAAATTATCGCAAAAGTAAACAACAATAGGATGACAAGCAAATAATATTGGAGACAGATGCTAGTTCTTATGAACATAATCGCATCAAAATTTAAGCAAAAAATACAAATATTGAAAAAGTTTTTTTTTTGTTACATTAAAAATTATTATAATTCACCTTAATTAATTTATTAGTTTTTGGTTTATCAATTAAGAATAATTATTATAATTTATCAAGACTGATTTATCAATTTTTGATTTATCAATCAGGAAAGTTTTTTTTAAGTCAAATCATCTAGATTTAATTACAAGTTGAAATCGTGTTTTCTTGATATAATTATGGCTGATGAGATATTTATCGGATGTTTAATGAAAAGATTCAAATAAATATCGCTAATAAAATTGAAATATTAATATCTAATAAATGATTCATTATGAGAAAATTTTTATAAAAATTTTAATTCTGAAAAATTCTCATCCATAATCTAATACATTCAATCTTTACGGATAGAAATTTTTTGGAGTTGAACGATAAAAATGATTTTTTTTTTTTTAACTTATCTGATCAATTAAATCGAAATTAAAAATTAGGCCAAATTAATATTTTCATCGAATAAAGCATCACATTTTGTTATTATCCATATAAAAAGTCTTCCAAAAGGTATAATCAAATTATAATAAGCAATTATAATTTTCGTAATTTTTAGCCAAAATAAATCGTGAAAATGTGAAAAATTTTCAGATTTTTCATTTGAAACTTTTTGAAATATATTTTTCTCATGAAATAATTGTTGCCAATTTATTTTATATCAATAAAATAATGCCTCATCATTCACTTTTTTCACTTTTTTTTTTTTTTCAACCAAATCAACAAATTAAACAAAAAATTCTTGAAGAAAAAAAAAAATGTCAACATATGGTTATGAACAAATAATGCTTCAATCCAACTTCCATTATTTGTTTATTAAAATGATTTTTGACTGAATTCTAATCGATCGTATCAAAAATATCCCAAAAAATTTCCAAATAATTTTTTTTTTTTTCGCCATGCTTTCTGATAGATCACAATTTTGACCTTCTCGTAGTCAAAATTGAATAGTAAGTAGAAGTGGGGAAATTCTACATTTGCATGTTTTGCAATTTATGACTATTACTGTGGATTTCGCTACTACTGTAGACCATTACTGGTATTACCATTCATCAGTACTGTATTCGATTTTTGCTAATACTTTAGACCGTTACTGTATTACCATTTCCTCTATCCTCTATCCAGTAAGGAATTCTTTCCGGCTAGTATCCAACAGAACTGTTTTTATTCCTTTCTTTTTTTTTTTTTATAGTTTTTGACAGCGAATCGAAACTGATCGCAAATAGCGATGACAAATTGCGCTTCATTTAACTATATCCCAAAATGTTGCGAAAAGTCTTCGCAAAGTAATAATACTCGCATTTCATTGTTCGCAAGTTTCAGTTGATCGATCGATTCGCAATTCGTTTATGATGCTTTCCATTAATTAACTTCTTCTGTACATATTTTCAGCTAGCAGATGTTGTTTTATAATTTTATCTATTGTTAGCTTTCCAATAAGTATATAAGATGAACATTAAGAGAAGAAGAGGACTCATCGTTGCTTAAATTAAAATTTACCTTTTTTGAACGATTCTTCAATGAGATATGAGATGATAAAGGACGCATCAATAAACGAAATGGATTTGTAATTATTTTTTGAGTAAAATTCTTTCTGGAAGAGTAAAAGGACAAAAAACAAGCTAAAAAGTTGATTTTTCATCTCTTTAAAATCAAACATGATGCATCATCATCAATTACAATTTGTATTTAAGCCTCAAATTTAATCATTTGACTCTTTAATTTTTAGCTTTTATTTCTTCAAAAGCGAATTCGCTTTTTTTACGTCGCAATTTTTCTCTTCCTCGAAAGTCCGCAAAACACCGTAGTGCTTCTTCGCCCCGAAAAAGTCCGAGAAATAACATAATACCTTCCATTTATATGTTCATTATTGTGCTACGTAATTTTGTGTCGATGTGTTCACGTAAATGAATGAATGAGTGATGAGTTTTGCATGTTTACATTTTTATTCTGCAAAAAATTAAAAATTAATTAATTTTCAGAAATAATTCAGGAGTGCTAATTGCTAAAGTATTCCGATCAATGTTCAAGAAGTGTTATTTAATCTTTAATGCATATTATAGAAGCTTTTTCAAATGGAACAAAATCTTTCGATTTTATGGCAAAAATCTTCCGGAAAAACATACCAATCTTCCGGATAACAGTAGAATAAAAAAAAATTCGGATAATACATAATAGAATTTGACTTTTTTTTCTTCGTTCTATTTTTTTTTTTTTTTTTATTTCTTTTCATTTAGATCATTGAATAAATAAAGTTTAAGTGACAAACGATGTTAACGATAAAGCAAGGATTATTGTTGACACTTTTACTATTCTTCGGTGTGATAGCGTTCATTCACCTGAAAGGTGGCAAAGACGCCAGCACTACGGAATCCATGGCACATATAAATCAGGAATCTAAGGCAGATATGAATCTTGGCCAAGTCGGTCTAATGGGAGGATGGCAAAAACGTGATCCGAATGACGAGGAAATCCAGGTTAGATTTCTTCTTTATTGATAGATTTTAATAGTTTCAACATATCTTGCAGATAAGTAAGTAATTTGCGCCTTTCATTTACAAAGAATTTTACGTTCCTTTTACTTCCCTCTCAAACATTGTATAGGTAACATTTAAAAATATCTATCTGACTCATCACAAGTCATATTCGGATATGTAAATTTTCCGTTGTATCGCCGGATTATAAGTTATCCGTTATATCGCCTGACGTATAAGTTATCCATTGTTCTCCAAACGTGTAAATTATCTGTTGTATCTACGGACGTGTAAGTTATCTGTTATATCGCCGGACGTGTAAGTTTTCCGTGTATCGCCGGACGTATAAGTTATCCGTTGTATCTCCGGACGTGTAAATTATCCGTTCTTTCTTCTTGTCCTGATCAATACCCATTAGAATGTTTGGAAGATTTTAGCATGTTTGACATATTTTTGCAAATCTTAAATGTTATGTTTTGCTATTTACATTAAGTAATTTATAAGATATTTTGGATATTACCGTGGAAATCACGTGTGAATGAGATAAGATTTTATATGTAAAGAAATGAATCTATGATTTTGCGTGCAAAAAAGTACAGATTAATTTATTTCCTGCAAATTTCACTAAATGAAATAGAGGAAAATGTATAAGTCATATAAATTGCGGATTTGAATTATTTGTTAACATTTGTTTTGTTCTATCTGACAAAAAGTTTGAATTTCAAAATGTTGAAGAAATTTCTTGGAAGAAAGAAAATTTTCAACCATTTTCTGTCTTCTTGTGTTTCTCTTTTTATGCGTGTAAAATAGTGTTTACAGGAACTATTGCCAAGCATATTGATGAAAGTAAATGAACAATCAAACGATGAATATCATTTGATACCGATCAAATTACTGAATGTTTCATCTCAAGTTGTTGGTGGTATGAAATACAAGATGGATGTGCAGGTTGCTCGATCAGAATGTAAAAAAGTATATTTTTAGAGTTTATTTTTGAAATTATAATTGTTTCCAATCCAACTAAGTCTTAACTTCAATAAGAAATGGTTTAGGAAATGGCTAAAAGCGGAAAAGAAAAGGACGAAAAAAGGAAAGGAAAACTGAAAAAAAATAATTTCTCTGAATGAAAAATAACGAAACACAAAATTTATTCACTGATGTTTCATATGTGTTATAATTAAATTTTTAGAATTTAGAAATGAAAGTTGACCTGAAAAATTGTGAAAAATTGAAAGGACAATCGGATCAGGTTTGTTGCATGTAATTTCAGATTATTTATTGTCGTATCTCAAAATCTGATAAGCAAATGATTATGATAAGCTAGAAAGAAAAACTTAGTTTAGATAAACATTCATCCGGTGATAAATAATAGTTAAACTTGGACGACTTCATGAAAAGAATATTTTTCGAATTTTTAAAAAATTGTATTAATCATTAAAAAGATTTTCTAGTCCGTTCTTGTAATGAATTGTTAATTTTGTTGGTATGTTTGAGAATTTTTTCGATTTTTTTTCTAGCAAGGATTTTCTACAAATAATGAAATGAATTTTCAGAGTTTTTGAGAATTGGAATTTTGCACTTTTTTTTCCTGAAATATTTTTCGCTAGCGAAATTTACTCGCATTTTTAGTTTTTTTTTTTTTATGTGGATACATCGATTTAGTAAAGATGATTTTATTTGACTTTTTGAGCGTCTATATATTCTTAATGATGGCTTCATTTTTTAAATACTTTGTGCTATCATCGTTGTGAACACAAAAAAAAAAAAAAAAAGAGAAAAAATTTAAAACAAAAAAATTATTCGAATACTGTCGAAGATATTTTGAAAAATGTTCTACTTCGTTATAATAAACAAAGCAGGAAAATTTTCAAAATAAATGGTTTTTCAATGGTGATGTTTTAAAGTATTCGTTTGAAATAATAAAATTAAAAATATTTGAGAATAAAATCTTAAAATTAGAGATGTCTGAAGATGTGAATATTCGGAATTCGAGTCCTTGGAAGCATGCATACTATATCTCACCATCATTTGATACATATCATTGTTTAGCTTTTCTTTTTTTTTTTTTTTTAATTAGAAAAACGAGAAAACGAAACAGATTTTTCTGTTGGAAAAATTGAGTTTTGTTAGAATTGATTTGAAATTAGAATTTTACTTACAGATAAAATCATAAAGCATATTCCATTTTCAAATTTGAAAAAATTTCAATGAATAAATCACCAAATCAAAGCATTTTGATTGAGAGAAGCAACTTTTTCGCAATTTTTCTCAATGGAAATATGCTTTTTGAAAAAAAAAAGCATTTATTATTTTAGTTTACTTTACTTATTTTTTCTAATCCAAATGGCGTGTATTCATTTAAAACTCATTATTCCTCATTGAAATTCATCTAACAGAAGGAGGAAAAATGATAATTTCGAGAATCTGCAAGAAAACAAAAGACATTCAAGAACATAGCAAATTTAGCAATTATTTATTTGAGAAAACTTGCAGATGTTGCATGCATGTTTGCAAGTTTTGAATGCATTTTTTAACATTATGATCAATTGAAAGTTGCTCGATCTTCGTGAATTTAGATAAATGCAAGAAATTTTCGTAGCGCTTCATATTACTCCATTTTTATTTTATATTTAATCAGAAGTATATATAATTGCTTTGAGTTATTCAGTATTTGAATCTCTAGATGATAAAATAATAATCATAACTGCTATTGCCATTCTTTTGCAAGAGATTGATAATATTATCAATCAGATATAATAATTCCAAGTAATCTGATTTGCAGCTGTTTTTTTAGGCAAAAAAATATTTTTTCAAATGGTTTGTTATTGAAAATAGAATCGTTAATAGGGAAAACTGTATTTTCCAATTTTTTTTTTGTTACGATGATTGCATTTGTACAGCTGTTCATCGTAACTTGGCATTGGGCTTTCATACTTGTTTTCACATTTATCATTATCTTCTTTTGTATTCTTATTTTTGCTAAACGATTGAATTTACGGCATTTCTCATTTTAGTACAAATATGATGGTAGTTGCATGTAACAATTCCATAATTTTTGAAAATTTTTAATCAAAACCAATCATTATTAATATCAGTAATACTGCAATTAATATTTTTTATTTTATACGTACACTCTGTGTTATTTATTTTTATTTTCCAATTTTTTTTCAGGTTATTACGGTTGAGGTATTCGAAAGACCATGGGAGGATTTTTTACTTGTCGAGATTCTGGAAACAAAAGAATTGCCATGAATATGATTCTTTCTGTAATTGTTTTGATCAGTTCCATTTCATGTTATTGTTTCTGATGCTTTGCTCATACTTTATATTATTAACTGCCTAAAACGTTTTTCATTCCATTAAATAATTTTATAAAAATTTTAAAATGATTTTTTAAATGGTTTATAAATATTTAGAATTGGTAAAACCCAGCTTATTGATTGATTATTTCAGAATCTTCCAAAATAGATTATCTTATCCCAGCTTATTGATTGATTATTTGAGAATCTTCCAAAATAGATTATCGTATCCCAGCTTATTGATTGATTGTTTTAGAATTTTCTAAAATAGATTCTGAAGGATAGAAATTAGAGACTTCTGAAATAGACTGTTTGAAATTCTAGAAGGCAGAAATATTTGTTCATCTGTATAAATAAAAATTTAAATGCTACTGTGCTTCCTCACGTATCTCCGAAAGTTCTCCACCAATTCCTTTCAAATTTTGATACAAATTTGCATTCGAATAGGCAGGTGTTTTTATATAAACATACTTTTTTTCACGCATCACGTCCGTGACAACTAAAAATATGTGAGGGGACGGAGTTTATTGACTCCGCCTTCCTTTTTTCTCTCATTCTCCCTCTACCTGCCATCTCTCTCTTTCTTTTTCCGAACTAAACATACGATTAGAACAAGACATGTACGACGAATATAAACGTGAACGAATGACGTGAATAGAATAAGGTTAGAACAGAAAAGAAAAAAAAAACTGCTGTCAACCAAATGCTTCAACATTTATCAACAATTATTGTTATTATTTATAATTATTCATGATTATTTATTCCTTTATTCCTAAGTCATTTCTTTGTAACCCTTAACTACAAGGGTCATTGTCGATTATCCTCGCGCGCCAACAAAGGCGCATCATCATCACACGCTAACAAAGGCGCGCTTTTCTACCATTTTATACAAGGATTTCAACGGGATCGGTTTAATGCACGACTCGGGTTTTTTTTCCCTTTATATCGTTTTCGCCTTTTTTACATTAATACATTTACCATTAGATTTGTTTTATTGATATTATTGATTTGTAATTGTTTCGCAATAAATAATAAAAACAATAATGAATAATAATAAGTAATAATAAATAATAGCAACGCATATATAAAAACATGCAAGTATTCAAATGCAACATTGTATCAGAATTTCAAAGCAACAGGTAAGGACTTTCAGATATCTAAGATTCTGAATTAATATAGATAGGACGCTTGTTTACGAAGTTTCGGAGTTTAAGATTTTGAACAAACGAACATTGACATTTTTATTTATATAGATTAGCTGGAGCGGGACATGCGAAGCGTGGCCAGCCTCTACAGACTAGCTGGATCGACCACGCCGAGCTGATGCAGAGCAGCAGTACTATTATATATATATATATATATATATATATATAAATATATATGATTGAGAATTTTTGGATATAGGGTTTTCTTAACATTCTTCTTATTTGCTTCAGTTCTTGTCAAATAAGTTCGTATTTTATGCTTATATTAGATATTCCTAAGTTTAATTCTGCTTCTTAAAGAAAAACAAATTTGAAAAAGTAAAAGTTATTTTATAAGTTATAATTAATTGATATTCTGTGACGTATAAGATAGCTTTTATCATTTGTATGAAACAAAGATGCAAATGGATTGACTTTCACATCAACAACTTTTTTTTTTTTTTTCAAATTATTACTTCGCTTTCAATTATCTTTAATCTTAATAACCACTAAGCAGTATTATAGAATTTTTGGTGGAAATAACTTTATAAAATATATAATACTCAATCAAACAGATAGCATTAATTGCTATAATAAATGTGAATTTTTTTATCACCAGGAATAAATTGTATGAATGAAATTGAATTTGGACACTATTTTGTTTTCTAAGGAATCATTTTTTGAATGAAGAAAATTTGAATACTAAAAGAGAAAAGATATTAATTTTCCGACTGAAATGCATTGTTGTTCGGATGTTGAATCATATTCTTTTTTTTTCGTCATTTTCATGCGTCATTAATGCATGCATCCCAGTGTTGTTCGTTCTCCAATAAATTCAGAGCTTCACATGCACTGCGGAAAGTAGCACGTGTAACGCCGTTGACAATTTTTAGTTGCTGGAAGGAGGTTGAACCAGGAACACTTACTAATAACATTCGAAAGAAGAAGTATTCGTCTTGATTAGGGATGCACGGTGTACAATCTACCTATCATAGTTTGTTTGAATATTCCAGATTGTCCGTAAACTGGTTTTCCTCGTTTGCGTCGTTAAAATGATCATCTACACGCATTCTGTGTTTAATATAAATTTTATTTATAAAAATAGACAGATAAAAATAAACAAATAAAGGTATAAATTGAATAAAATTTATTTCATGATATAAATAAAATTTAAAAGAATTAATATCAGTTATATTAAATTATAAGTGACCAATATTTCTTAGATGTTGGTGGATTTGAATATTCAATCTATGAAAAAATGAAGAAAGTCATATGTTAATATTTTAACAATAAATTTATATCAAATTAAGTTAAATCAAAATTAAATCGGAAACGATTAACTGAGCAAAAAGATTGATCGTAAGAAATATCTAAAATTAATGTAATAAAATTTCCTTAGGTTAAATTGATGCCTTTTTTCGAATAAATTAAGCTAATTTTTACTGATGAAAAAGAATTTTAAATTCAAAATTTAACAGAAATTTAAAATTTTTTTCGTTTCTTATTCATTGCAAATGCAAAAATATTTATATTTATTTGCCATATCAGAAAGTATTTTAATTCTTTTTATCACTTTTTTACCTTCTTTCCTTGAATAAATTCACGTAATGTAATAAGCATAGCAACAGAGAGAGGGAGATGGGAGTTGGAGTGGGAGTGAAAAAAAGGTAGGCGGAGTCAATAAAATCCGCCCCCTCACTTTTAGCTGTTGCGGACGTGATACGTGAAAAAAAAGTAAGTATGTTTATATAAAAACAGGCGCCTCATTCAAAAATGCAAAGTTGTATCGAAATTTGATAACAATTGATGGAGAATTTCCGGAGTTTTTCCATTTATAATAAGGAACATTTACATTTTTATTTATATACTATAGATGAAAGCGAGAATTCTGCTCTAGCAAAAATTTAACCAAACTTTAACAAACCATCAAATCGAAGAATTTTTTTATTTTTTGTTTTCAAACATATTTAATTTCTTTTTTTTTTTTTTTTAAATAACTATGAGATTATATATTGAATAGAAAAAATTTAGAAAAGTTGTTTGGTGAAATATTTGGAAAAAAAAAAGTTTTAATATCTTATTAATGTTTACTTTAATTTATACGAATTTTCAACGAATCATCATTCAAGAAATTTTTTTGACAAAACTTTTTTTGAAATGATTAATTTTTTTTTTCTCTATGGATTTTGTGATAAAATCATAAATTATAGAAAATACAACAAAATTGGAAAATTCATCGTTTCATCGGAAATTTTTTTTTTTCAATCAAAAATATTTCAAAGTTTACATAAAATATTAATGTTGCAACCTATTAAATGCTTAGCATATTTATGGAAGAAAGAAAATGCAAGCATATGCTCAACTTTAACGAAATTGATTTTAGCAAAACATTGCTCTAACGAAATTGATTTTGGCAAAACATTGCTCTAACAATGAATCAATATGATACATATATATTCTTGCATTCCAAGAAAATTTCGATCATAAACAAAAAAAAAAAAAAAATTTGCGTCATAAAATTACTCTTTCGTTTTTTTTCTTTTTTCTTTTTTACTTTATTGTTTATTTGCTTTACCACTGACAATTAATCACTAATGAGATTTAAAAAATGAATTGAATGAATGATGAAATTTCAATTTATACTTTATAATTCGATGTATTCGGGAAATAAAAATTATGATGATTGAAAAGTTTGTCAAAAATGATGATATGTATAAAGATATGAGCAATTCGATATCGATAGCTAACATGCTATAAGCTAATCATATATATATTTTGTTATTTTCAATTTTACTTAACACTAACAATTTTAGGAAAAAATCAATTGATTAAAAAAAAAAAAAAAACAAACAAACTTTTTTTTTTTTGCTTATAAGCAAAAAAATTTCTCTCACAATTCGCCCCGATGAGTTGATGAATTCCTTCAAACTGAAGAGAAATGTCGCGAATTTTTTACAATCATTTCATCACTATCTTGATCTTTTTTTTTGCAAATTTTGATCAAATTTCTATTATTTATGTCAGAGTGAGAAAGTTTAATCACATTAAACTTGAACCATTTTTTAGATATTTCATCCACCGAAGCATAAGGTATTTTGCAAAATTCTCCCAACATCTCGTATTACATCTCTTGCCTGCAATTTTTTCAGTGAAATTTACACTTTCCCTTGCGTTATTTTTTCGAAAAATTTTCATTTTCACTCATAAAAAACATAAGATAATGACTAAAGATTAATTTCAATGAGTAATTTCTATAACTTTTTCATCATTCTCATAACATACACATCAGTACTTTTTTTTTTTTTTTTTTAACTTCTTCATTCTTTAGACGATAGTTTTATTCTACTTGCTATTGCTATCGATTATTTTTATCATAAAACGATATAAAAGTAACATTTGGAAAGTTTTTTTTATGCATGATTTATCAATTCAGTTAACATATTCGTTAAAACAATAATGATATATCACGTAATTTCGCCGAGATGATTTGATCGATTATTATTATTATTTTTTTTTTTTTTTTTTGAAATTTCTAACTTTCTTCTTTTATTACGAATGAATAATTTATTTTATTCCTTTATGCAACAATCGAACCAAAAATTCTGTTGATTTTCAAATATTGTTTGAAATTTTTATTAAATACAAAAGCAAGCAACATATATACTTTTCCTGAAATTTTTTTCAAGTGTTCATTTGGAGAATTTCATTTGTTTTTATAGAATTCATATTTTTTTCATTTTTTTTTTTGTTTTACAAATATTTCTTGTTTTAAGTATGTGTTGGCTGTTTTATTTTGCAGAAATGTTCACAATAGAATAGATCAAATTAATTGTTACTCAAATTCAAATTAGATTATTCAAACTATTCAAATTAATTGGTCTAATTAACTAATCAGTTTTGTGATTCTAAAAATGAAAGTCTTGAAGTAAAGAAGTAGCACACTGATTGTTTAGTAAGATAAGATTTTTTTCAGTAAAAATAAAAAAAGAAAAATAGTTGAAAAATTATTGAAATTGAAAAAAATGAAAATTAGTAGGTGATGAATTGGTGATTTTTTCTTTTATTCTTTTCGAAATTCGATAAATCATTTTCATTTAAATTATCATCTGAATCCATAGTCTGAAAAGTATCAATTAGGATTTATTTATTGTTTTGAAAATTCTACGATTTATTTTATTCTTTTGATGATGTATATTCAAATGTACATTTTTTTAATTCTAATTACATTTTTTAATTTAATTATATTCGGCTTTTCATCGGAATGATTAAATTAGAAATAACGAAAAAAATTTGATAGAATGATCAAAATTGGACATTTGCATTAATTTTTTCTAAAATATCCCGTTGATCTGACCTGCTAGAATAATTTTATGTTAAGTAATATTTAATTCTTAAATTGATTTTATTTATTTTTAAATTTATTCAAAGAGATGAATGGTCGGGAATACTTGTATATTTTGCAAAATATACATAACTTTTAATCAAAAATAACTTAAGAACTCATCTTGTTTTTTTGTAAACTTATTTTGAATTATTTACATCGTTTTCACCAATATGCAAAATTTTGGATGATTTTTCAAACATACCAATATTATTTCATTCCTTTAAATTCATGTACGGTTGAATTTTCAGATCTCTTCCTTTCAAGTATAAACATGGAAATGAATAATTCGGAATCAAAAAATTTGTCAGAAATGGAGCAACTTTATTGTCATGAAATAAGTCCGCCATCATGTCGTGGTGCTGATATTCTCAGAATACCTCGTTATAATAAGGTTGGAATTTTTTTAACATCACATTGAATTAATTTACATCTTTGCTAATCAACAAAAAAAAAAAAATCATAAATGAAATTCATGTAAAAACATAGAATGTCTTATAAATAATGCATAATATTGAAAGATTTAATATTTTTTTTATGAATTATAAAATAAATTAATGATATCGAGGCGTTAGTGTATTGATCAGATCCCAGATTGATTATTTGAAACGAAATCATTTGATTTTTTTATGAAATAACAAATAAAAAGAAAAGAAATAAACAGAAGTGAATTACGAATTTGTTTCCCAAAAAAACAAAAAAAAAAAAAAGAAAAAAGAGAAACGAATCTGTAAAATAATTCTAAACAAACGGATAAATTTGTTTCCAAAGCAATTTTAATTTAAATAATTATTATTTCATACTTGGTAATCGTTATTTACCTTTAATATTTTCTTCATTTATTGTTTGAAATGATTATTTTAATTAAAAAAGGAATTCAAATTCTGATTAGAAATTTAATTATTAATTTATTAAATTTTGTTCTCATTCAATAAAATGAACAACATAAAATACTATTTCAATTTTCGTTTAAAAGAATACGATAATTTTCAAATTTAAATTTATAGGGAATGGCATTTAATCTATTCGAGCGACAATATCTTGGAATTCATGGTCTTCTACCAGCAGCATTTGAAACCGAAGAATTACAAGTTTATCGAATAATCTGTCAAGTACGAGCAGAAACTAACGATCTTCTGAAATATATCATTTTAGATAACCTTCAGGTGATAAGATATTAAAGTTTGCTTTGATAAATTCTGATATTTCTCTATAATTATTTTATAAATAAAAGAAAAAAAGATTGCAAATTTTAAAGGTCAAAAATTAGATTTTTATGAAGATTTACAGCTATTTGATATGATTCAAACTTCGAAAAAATAATTTCAACAACAACGCGATTAAACTTATTAAAAGATTATAAATGTATTATTTTTCAACATTTTTTTTTTTTTTTAAAGGAATTAATTGCTTATTCAATATAATCATTCCAAATCTTTTTTTTTTTTTTTTTTTTATTGTGTTAATCAATTTTTTTATTAACAGTTTTACGATTTATTTCTATTTTTATGAAAGAATATTTTGAAAGAAAAAAAAAGATGAATTTCAAGGATCAAAATGAAAAACTTTATTATCGCGTTATCACTGAGCATATTAAGGAGCTATTACCAATCGTTTATACACCAACTGTTGGCCTAGCTTGCCAAAAATTTGGCCATATTTTTCGACGACCAAAGTAAGAAAAAAAATTTTTTTTTTTTTTAATTCCAAATTGATAATCATCTCCTTAAAATGATCTTATCTCATATGATTTTGTTTATATTTATCAGAATATTTATTGTTTTTTCTTCTTCTTTTTTTAGAAAATGTTTGTAGTTATTGATGAATTAATTTTAATCTGCTAATAGCAATTGATTAACAAATTAATCTAAAAAAATCTGATAACAATTAATTAATTTACAATTTTTTTGCAAACATAACATTCTTTTTTGAATTTAATTTTAACTTTTCTTACAAGTATGACAACTTTTTTTTTGAACTTTTTTTGTTTAAATTTTCATTATTTTAAGTGATACATTGTGGGAAACACTAATCCATGAATCGGTTTTGAAAATTAATCCATAACAAATTAATCGATGATCCATTTTTAACGATATTTTTTACTTCTACTATTCATCTTTAACATGAAATTGCGATTTCGTGAAAATTCTGTATCATCCATTGACGACGTATATTATCGCTGTTGAAACAAATGACTTGCGAAAAAATGATAGGCCGAATGATTAACACTTTTTAATCATCGCCAAATGTTTACTAAACTATCAATAGAAACGTCGAATGAAACTAAAAATAAACTCTTCGAATTACAAAACTACAAATTCGAATTGCGATCTTTTGAGCAATTGATCCAATCATTTGATAAAATGAATTAAATTTCAGAGGTATTTACATAACAATTAATGATAACAGCGTGAGCAAAATCTATCAAATATTGAGTAATTGGCCAGAAAATGATGTAAAAGTAAGAATTAAAGATTTGTTTGTTATTTTCATGAATATGAAAATTTCTCGTTAAATTAGTATCTGTAACTGTATCTGCGATATATTGCAATGATTATCATGATATGAAGCATTGCATAGTCGAATATTAGAATCAGCCTTTTTATCAAAAATTTATCAAAATTTCGGAAAACTAAGAAAATCTGTGATAATATGCCTGAATTTCATGCATACAAAAGATAATAGAGGATCAATTTCTCAAAGATTCTTGGTGCTAATTAGTAAAATTCTATAAATGAACTGATTTCAGACTATCTTTATCAATTATTGTGAAATTCTATGACTGAATTGATATCGAACTGATAGCAAGTTATCGTTATCAGTGCAAAAGTACCATGATTGAACTAATTTCAGGCTATCGTTGTTACAGATGGTGAACGTATTCTTGGTTTAGGTGATTTAGGTGCATACGGTATGGGTATACCAATTGGTAAACTATCATTATATGTAGCACTTGGTGGTGTTCAACCGAAATGGTGTCTTCCAATTTTAATCGATAATGGAACCGATCGTGAGATAAGTTTTAATTATTTTTTGACGTAAAAAAAAAAAGTCACGTAACATTATTTTTCTAATTTTTTTGTTTTTAACTTCAAATTTAAAACTTTTTTTTTAGAATTAAAAAATAATTTAATTCCAATTAAATAAATAAGAATGAAAAAAAAAAAAAAAAAAACATAAGCCATCGAAAATGCTAAATAGATTGGAATTATTGCAAATTTTATAAAAGTCAAGAAATTTCATTATAACTTCAATAAATTAAAAACTTTTTTAGTAAATCAAAAAAAAAAAATTTTGTCATATAATGTTTTTAAATCAAAAAAAAAAAAAATTTACCAAATTATATTCCTTTTTTTTTTTCTTTTTTTTCAATTTAAACAAAAATAAATGATACAGAAAAATTGTGTAATAAATCTTTAGATACAATATATTATTATTTTCAGGAATTGTTAAAAGATCCATTTTATATTGGATTAAGACGAAAACGAATACGTGGTGCTGAATATGATTTATTGATTGATAATTTTATGAAAGCATGTATTAAGAAGTGAATTTTTCTTTTTTTTTTTCATTAAATATGCCATAATATCATTATTATTTGTTAAATTTAATAATTTTACAATAAAATAATTTTTTTTTTTGCCATTTTAAAGCATTAATTGCATTACTAAAGCGGAAATTTCATTGTATTGATTTGTTTGAAAATTGTAAATTTCGAAATTTATTTGTTAAATTTAGGTATGAAAATTTAAATTTATCATTTTTTTTGCATTTTTTAAAATTTTTCATTTTTTGCAAAAAAAAAAAAATCTTTTAGATTTGGTCAAAAAACATTAATACAATTTGAAGATTTTGCAAATATCAATGCAGGACGTTTATTAGAAAAATATAGGAATAAATACACAATGTTCAACGATGATATTCAAGGTAAAAAATTCTAGCAATTAAAATTTTTCTAATTACTATCATAAGCTATAGTTCAAAGATTAGAAAACTAATAAATGAAGAATGTTCAAAAATTTCAAATTATTTTAGCAGTATTAAATTAAAAATGTATTCATATTTAATCATTTTATTTCAAGTTTATTATTATTATTATTATTATATCTAACAATTATATTTATTATCTTTCAAAATATTCTATTTCATTTAATTCATTTTTAATTCCTTTAATAATTTCAATTTCGAATACAATTTTGTTAAAAATACTAAATATATCTTGTTCATTTATTATCCGAATTTTGCCTTTTCTTTTCTTTTTTTTTTTAATTTCAGGAACAGCATCAGTTGCTATTGCCGGTTTATTATCATGCGGAAATATTTTGCAAAAAAAAATAAGCGATCAAATATTTTTATTTTTGGGTGCTGGAGCGGTAAATTTTTTTTTTTTCTTTAAATTATCATTAAATTCAGGAAATTTTTCGTTAAATTCATCAAATTTACATCTTCAATTTAATTTAATTTTCATATCATATTCAATTCTTTTTTTTAAATGTGTAAAAAAATTTATTTATAATTCGTGTTTATTTCTCAAATATTATCATTGATAAATATTAACATATTAGTTTAGTGTAACATAAAATTAGCTTCATTAAAATATCATTAGGTAAATTGTGATTTGACATCTCAAAATATTGAAAAATTGATAATTAAAAAAAAAAAAAATTTTCTATACAAATAAAATATTTTTATCTCAACAAAAAAAGTTATTATAAAGTAGAATTTTTAATAAATTTAAAATATTGGATACAAATTAAGCAAGATAGAACGATTGAAATTATAAAGAGCAGATGAAACTATAAAATGTTAATGTTACTGAAATGATTTGATTGATTAATTTTAAATTTTTTTTTAAATTTTAAATTAAATTTCAGGCAGCAACAGGTATTGCTGATATGTGTGTACTACAGATGCAACATGAAGGTTTATCAGCTAATGATGCATATAATCGTATATTTTTGATCAATAGCAAAGGATTAATTACCAAAAATAGCCCAGTAATAAAGCCTGAGCATGAGAAATATGCCAAGGAAATGCCTCATATCAAAGATTTACTCGAGGTTAGCTTAATTAGTTCTAATTAAAATTTAAAAAATTTTTTGCACTATTTCATTAATTTAAGCCTAATTGGATTTGTATTCAAATGAGTGATTGTTATTTTTGACAAAAAAAAAATACATAAATTAACAAATGACCATAAAAAACTTTGAAAAAAGTTTTCTTTTTTTTTTTTATTTTTTAATTTGTAATGATAATTTTCATCTATTTGATAAGAAATTTTAGATTATCGAAAATGTAAAACCAACTGGTATTATTGGTGTATCAACTGTTTATGGTGCTTTCTCGGAAGAAATAATCCGGAAAATGGCTGAACTAAACGAACGACCGATCATTTTTGCATTATCAAATCCGACTAGTAAATCGGAATGTACTCCTGATGAAGCAATTCGACATACTCAGGTAAGCAAAATATATCCATTTACAAATATGTATTGATTTTTAATCTTAAAATTGGAAATTAAATACTTTTTAAAAGTCATTAAAAGAATAATCATCAAAATTCAATAACATTTTCTTGCTAAATCATTTACTTGTTCAATAATATTTTTTTTGTGTTGTTAATGATATCTATGAAAATATGATATGTTATCTATGATGAGATTATTTGAAATTTTTAAATAATTTTATACTATAAAATAATCATTATGATTGCATATTATTTAAATAACAAAATTAAATATATTTAATATTTAAGTTTAATGTTTAAAATGTATTCATATTTCTAAATAATATTTTCAAATATTTTTTAATATATTAATATTATATTAATCATTTACTTAGTTATTGTAAAAAAAAATTTACGGTTTATTTTTAACATCAAAAATGATGGCATTATTTTAAAATTTAAATTAAAATACAAAAATTTTTTCATTTGTATTAATAAAGATTTTTTTTTAATTTATTGAAATTTCAGGGAAAAGTATTATTTGCGAGTGGTAGTCCATTTCCAGGAGTTAATTATGATGGAAAATATTACAAACCTGGACAATGCAATAATTCCTATATTTTCCCAGGAGTTGGTTTAGGTGTGATATTATTTGAAGTACGACATATTGTTGATGAAATATTTCTGATCGCTGCAAGGGTTCTGTTTTTTTTTTTTTTTTTTTTTTTTTTTTTTTTAAATTCAAATCATTTCTTTATTCTTGTAATTATTTATTATTAAAATATTAATATTATACTAATTATTTACTTATTTATACAGAAGACTTATTATCATAATTATTTATTTTCTTTTGATTTTTTTGATTTGTAATTTTTTTTTTAGTTTGTTTTTCTTCTTTTAATATGAATGTTTTTTGTGTGGAATAAATTATGGAAACAAAGATAAAACAAAATATTATTAATATTGCAAATCACTAAAAATATTAATATAATTAATACTACAAATCATAAAACTATTAGTATTTATTATATTATTTTAGATTATTGAGAGTAATATGAACGATATCGAAATTACTTTTAATTTTATAATACTTATTTTCATATCAAATTATGATTTTTCATAAATCCATTTTTATTTTGATATTTGAAAATTTCAATTAAATTTTTAGAAAGTCGCATCCAGTGTAACCGAACGTGATAGAAATTTTGGCCGTATTTATCCGAGTTTGCGCAAAATTCGAGAAATATCAGCTGCCATAGCATTAGAAATTGGAAAATATAGCTATGAAGTTCGTTTGTCTTACTTTTTTTTTAAATTAGCATTTTTATTTAAAAAAAGTATATTTTAGTATTTTTCTTTTTTTTTTTCCGAAAATTCGAATTAATTCCATTTCCTATATGGTTTGTATATTTGTTAATATTACTGATCAAGAATAGTTTCATTAAATCAAATAACTAATTTGTTTGCCACCATATAAGTTAAAATTTTGAAACATTGATTGCTAATGATTTCCTATCTCAATCAGCAAATCCTTATCAGGGCTTTTTTACTAGCGTTGATCGAAAATATTTTCTACATAACAGACATTTTAATACTAAGAATCAGTAAGATTGCCAGATTAGTGTACAAATTTTAAATCTTCAAATTACTTTAAAAAAATTCTTTTAATGAAAATTAAAATCGTAATTTTTAGTGTGGAATAGCTGGTTTGTATCCGAAGCCAGAAACTATGGAACAGTACAAATTTTAAATCTTCAAATTACTTTAAAAAAAAAAAAAATTCTTTTAATGAAAATTAACATCGTAATTTTTAGTGTGGAATAGCTGGTTTGTATCCGAAGCCAGAAAATATGAAACAATATATTCAGTCACAAATTTATTCCGTACATTACGATGAATTAATCTGTAAATCATATAATTGGCCAATTGAGGATACGAAAAGAAGAAGTATTCCTATTCCATTAACCAAAGAGAACAATAATTGATTGAATTTTTTTTTCATATTCTTTTCAATTTAAATTCCATAGATGTTCATGTTTCAATATCAGGTATTAAATATAATAAAAATCTGTTGCAAATCATTAAAAAAAAAAAAAAAAATTTTTGAGACATTCTGAAATCTTCAAATCATCATTGGACAATGGTTGAATATTTTTTTCTCTCTTGCATTGTAATTTCATTTATTAATTATTGGATTTCTGTTAATTTTCAATCTATTTGCAGAATTAATACATTTATTTTGATTGAAAATAAAATAATATATTGTTTATGTAATCTTTTAATATAATTGTTTTTTTTTTTTCTTTTTCAAAACAATAGAAATACATTGCAAATTTATTATTGGTTCAACTATTGGTTCATTTATTTCAAATTTTATTTTCATGTGAAAATTTTTATAGATAATTATTTATTGTAGTACTTTGATTACATTGTACGAAATGTTTTATATAAACAACGAATTGATTGAAATGAATCAAATGTTTGTAGCAAAAGATGCTGATGGTCTCATTATGGTTGTGTCTGGAAAGCATAAAAATTGGCTATTTCTGTCAGTCTAAATTTGACAGCAGTTTCGAATTAAATTTGCATTTTTGATGATGTTGGATATTTCAAACAAATCTTTATGATGTTTTGTCAAATTTTTTGTGTACTTTAACAACATTCTTATAATATCAACTTTCAACAAAAACATAAAATTGTTTGTCGATATGCATATACTTAACTAATATATGAACAAAGATGGTCGGAGAATATTATCCATTTCATCAAAGTAACAAAAGTAAATAATATAACTATCATTCAATGAAAATATTAATTAGCAAGATCAGTTATTTGAAAAAATCTTCCTGGCCGTAAGCAAATTTCTGTAGTCCCAATAATTGCATATACAGGACCGGTATCGAAATGAAACTTTATCCCAGCCGCATAGTTTACTCCAGTTATCGATGATCCACCGAGCAAACTTAACGTATTCAGTTCAGTACCTGGAAATGTTCACTGCAAAAAATTGGTGTAAAAATTTGAGTAGAATATCCAAATGCAGAGAAGTAAAAATAGTTAGAATGCTAATTTCTTCACTTTATAAAAAACTTGAAATGAAACATTTGAATTTATAATTGAATTTAAAAATCTTCCCGTTGTTGATTTAAAATTTAGGGAATTAAATTGTGATGTTTCTTTTGTTATGCAAACTTTCGCATTTATTCTCGTAACTTGGAATTCTTTCATTCCATATTTATGACGCTAAATAGTCAGAAATTCGAATTCATTTAGCATAAAAATGCATTTAATGCTTCATTATTACTAATATGCTTATTAATTTTGAATATTATGTCACGAAGCGTATATCTTTGTTCAGTGAAATTTTCTCATTGAATCAGAAGTTAAAAAATGCCAAAAAAATCGTCAGCTTGGTATCATTCCCGCAATTTACGATATGTTTCTATGAAGTTCCCCGATAGCACTTGTTCTTGTTAATAATTAGTAATGTTTCGTTGAATATTTCAAATATTCTACCTGAATATCTGCTCACTATTTGCAGGTTCAGTACCATTGACCGTTGTAAAATGAACGGCTATTGTTTGATGACTATCGAGGAAGTTCAATTTTTCCTGCAAAAAAAAGAAAGAAAAAAAAGGATAATTTTACGAAATTATCAAATACTAAAACCAGCATATTTTCAGTAAGTATCGACAATATTTGCATGAAAAAGTAAAATTAAAAAATTTAGCAAGCTTATTTAGCAGCTAATTCGTAATGCAGAAATGATAACAGTTTTGATTATGTATATAATTCAAATTAAACTGAAGCAAATAAAAAATGAGTGATAGTGAAGAAACACGTCAAACATTCCAGTTCAAAAAGTTCCTTTTCAATATACTTTCATCTTCGGTGTCTACGAAAAGATGAACTACGAAGTGATCATCATTTTCAAGATCTCACTTCAAATCTCGCTCATGCTTTATAAATTTACGGAACGTTTCGAACTATTTCCAAGATGGCTGAGAACTTGCGTGACGCAACAAGCCCGTTTTTGCAACTTCGATTGCTTCATCGTTATGGGCTTTTAAGCTCATTTTTTGCCCAACTTTACTCTTAAATTATCAATCTAAAAAGCCATACCGATATTACAGCTAATAACGAGTTCAATAAATAAATTGAACTTTACCACAAGTAAATCAAATTCGACATCAAAAATAAACATATTAAGTTTGCTGCATTTCTTAGATAATCTTTAAATACCTGAAGATAAAGCGATTCTTCGTGCAGATGATTTTTCAAATCTGCCAAACTTGGCAGATTCGGACTTTTCACTTTAACGAACGCCATAGTTGCTGAAAAACAATGCATTTGGATGGCAAATTGAAACTGAAGCTGAACTTTTTAATTAAGTACATTTTGTTCTGCAATGAAAATCACAGTGAATTTTAGAAATGAAGTTTTTACATTTAGAAAGCAACTAAGACATTATAGAATGTTGTTGTTATTATAAAAGTTGAGCTCATTAATATAATTTTGCCTATTTAATAAGTCAGAATGAATTATCCGATAATGGAGTGGAAAATTTATCAGAATTTATTTATTCTTTTATATCATGATAATCTTTTTCATCATTTTTATAAAATTATCATTTTAAAATGATCACATGGCAAGATATAAACCATTTTGATCACCAATAAATTATTTGCTTGAATATGCATAATTATTAAGGAAAAAAAAAAGTGGAATAATGCAATGAATACAACAAATGTTTGAGTTTTTCAGCGAATCGTGGATTTCTAATCATATATAGTATGTCTCGGTGGTTAAGGAAAACTCAAAAAAAGAAAAAAAAAAAAGAAAACTTTCCCAACTTTAATAATACAGCACCTTTCAATGGCCAACTTTAAATCATGAATCTGCAAAATAGGTCGCTGTTTGTTAAATCATGATAATGCAGCACATGGAGAAGAGTACCTAAATGATCACATATATTTTGATCCAGAAAAATTTTCTCATCATTCCCTTTTCCAAAATAAAAAGAATAATATCATAATTAAAATAAATGACAGTAAAAATCAATGGTCAAATACCCTTTTTTTTTTTCAGAAAGTTGTTAAAAGTACAGCGAATTTAATATTGAAACTATCATTCACTAGAAATTCCTCTATAGCTGCTATGACATCATTTCGAGAATGATTGAATATTAGCAACTGTTCATGATGAACTCTCCATCTAAACCAGATCTTTCATTTTCCCAGCTATTTCATTATATTCCAAGTAATTGAAGGTTTTAAGATTGTCGTATTTAATTGCGCCGTGTAGAATTCATCATTTCTATTTCTAAACTATTAAATGAAATGTTTTGTCTCTGTTCTAATGATCAAATTCCTAATGATTATGCAAAAACATTATTACAAATTATAATCTTTAATATTTAATTTCTTTTTGCTTTTTTTTTTTCTCATCGGCATTTATTTCAATGTAAATATATAGGTTGAAATGTATACATTTGTTTGTTTATATTTGAAAATTTTTAAAGATTATCTATTATCATCGAAATCAAAAAGCACTTCGAGGAGTGCGAAAATTTTCTAAAAGTAGAAATTTCATGTATTTTTGATCAGAAATACGCTTATCATCTTTCTCAAGTTGCAATTATTTCTTGTATGTTATTGATGAATTGTAGTACTTTTCTTTTAGATGTTTAAAATACCGAAATTTTTCCTTAAAAAATTGATCAGTCGATTATCATGTAAGGATACCAATATATGTATTGGTAATTTGAATAAAATGGTTAATTTGTGAAGGCAAAAGATTATTTTAACGGTTTTTTTTTTTTTGTTTTTTGTAGTCGTGAAAGAAAGTTTTTGGAGAAGTTTTGGTTTGAATTTGAATTTGATATAACACAAGTGTGTTGTATAAAGAAATTTGATGTAATGAAAATTTTTATTCGCCGAAATTTACATTATACAATAAATTGATGAATATCGATAATACACCGATAATTGAATAAGGATATTTTCAGAATATTGGGACAGAAAATTTGAAAGCACTCATAATGGCAAGCAAAGTAAGTGAATTGAAATGGGATGAAATGAAGCAAATTGAATTAAATGAAAGTAGTGACTATTGATTAATTATTGGTCCGGTGAAGGCTAGAAGCTCTTACTTATCTTGATTATCCTTGGTCTTGAAGTAGGCAATCACTTCATATGTTATAAAAAAGAATTGATTATCAGGACAAAAGATAAGAGATAGACAATGCTTGCAATTTTAAACAATGCACACAAGCTTTAATCCTTATAACATTCCAGACAATTAACATGATTTACAATATTTTAGAGAATGCACGCAAGCTTTAGCAGATTGGAAGATGAGAAGAGAACAAAGACTTTTGTATCAGACTAAAGCATAAGATATGGATAAAATGATTCATTTGACTGAGAAATATTACAAATTTCTATTATACAAACATTTTGATTATTCCATCATATTTGTGTTATAAAATATCTCGATTTTATCGACAATTGTTTGCTAACTTAAAAAATCAGCAAGCAAACTGCATATATCCTCTTTTATAACTTATAATTTCACTTTTAATTCATTGATAGCAAAAAAAAAAAAGAAAAAAAAAGAAAAAATTGGTTTACAGATAGATGTTATAAAATATTTGATGAATAGCACAATTGGAATTTGAACATCAAAGAATTGCGATTTAAAGACAAACTGTTCGATTTCCAATATTTATATGAAATTTTACATTTATCCTTATATTAGATGATAATTCGAATAAAAAAAAAAAAAAGAAAAAAGAAAAAATTTCATCAGCGATATTTCAATTCTTGGCTTGTAATAATTTTGCAATAATTATATTTTAATTTTTTGCAAAACAATGAAATTTATAACTTAATATAATACATAAATGAAAAATATGCGATTGAAAGCAGGCATATAAACTATCATCAAAAATGGACAAGCCAAATAATCAATAAACAAATTATCCACTTTTTCAATTTATTTCGATCGATTTTACTTTTCATTGCTAGCAAACTAAAATTTCCTGTTATATGCAATCAAAATAAAAAATGACTCATAGCAAATATCGATTTCTTAAACCATATATATGATCTAACGAATCTGATTTCAATCAATTTCACAACTAATTAATAAAAAATATACAACCGAAACAAGAAACCGGAAACCGGGAAATCACACCTATTCTTATCTAGCATTATAACCTTGGCACATCTATTTCTCCATTCATTCACTCACTTATTGGTATTTAAATATTATTATCAATTTTTCAGGCTAAATTCTACTCTTTTTTTCTCTTTTTCTCTTTCCCTCTCTCTCTCTCTCCCTTTTCATATTTCTCTTTATTTGCTTGCTAAATAAATATTTTAGTGGAATAAGAGGGAGAGATAAGTTCGCACTATTGAAACATGCTGTTATTCACTCTCTCATTTATTCTTGCTTGTCTCGATGTTAATTTATTAATTAAAAACTTTTTTCGTGCAATTTTTCCCTTTTTTTTTGCCATTGATTTATGCGCTAAAGTTGAATTCACCATTTAACTTTTTTGAAATGTTTTATTTTGTGTGAAATTTCACACTTTGAACATTCAATGATATCATATTTTACTCTTCATGAAATAATAATACATTTGTAAACATTATGTTGTTTGATTTAATGATTGATAACATTTTCATGTGTTTGATCATCTTTTCAATTCAACTTCTGACGGTTACGCATCATTAAATGTTCAGATTCTGATGCATAAAGTAGATACAGATGCATAGTTAATTGGATTTAACTTCTGACAACAGTTGCAGCATCAGATGCTGCAGATTCTGATGCATAAAGTAGATACAGATTCATAGTCAATTGAGGTTCACTTCTGACAACAATTGCAGCATCAGATGTTGCAGATTCTGATGCATAAAGTAGATACAGATTCATAGTCAATTGAGGTTCACTTCTGGCAACAGTTGCAGCATCAGATGCTGCAGATTCTGATGCACAAAATGGATACAGATGCATTGCCAAATGGATAAGAGCTTGAATTTGCGTTTCTAAAAATAGTTGCAACATCAGATGATTTATAGATTTTAATGCACAACGTAGATAGAAATGTATGATGAAGTGGAATGAAAACAAAAAAAAAAAAAAAAAAAAAAAAGTATTGAATAATTTCCTGTCCTTTAAAAGAGATTTTATATTTGTCAATAAAATACGGCAATCTTTTCTTTTTTTTTTTTCTTTTCGTTATTTACATTCAATCATATAATTTGTCTTGAAAGGAATTTTTTTCTTTTTTTTAATTTGCAATCGCTAGAAAAATCTTTTATTCCTTCACGAAGTAATTTTGTTAATCGATTCGTTGCTTGTTATTCACCTTTTTTTTTTTTTTTTTTTTGATTACAACTTCAACCATTAAATCGATTATTTGGTAAGAATTTTTCTAATAACAAAATTATGAGATTAAATAACAGAAACAATTTATAAATCATAGAATTAAAAAATTTTTAAAAAATATAATAAATTTATATAAAATTATTCTTTTTTTTTCTTTTTTTTTTTTTTTTTTTTTTAGATAAAATTATTAATTAAAAGAAATTACTCATATTGATATTTATAAAAATAGAAAATTATTCCACGTAAAATATGATAAATTTCATATCAGTTCAGAATATATGGTAAATTAAAATATAAAATATGATAAATTTCATATCAATTCAGTAAAAAAATATGTAAATCAAAATTTCGAAATTTTTCATGACGTTTTCAAGAAAACAAATTCTACTGAACATTAATCAATCTTCGGAGCACTTTTTTTTTTTTTTTTTTTGCCAACTTTTCATTTTAACTAGTTCATATCTAACTGACATACAAACTATGATGTCAGTTGTTATATACTTTAAAATAAATAAGAGCTATTTTAAAATTTAATTTTGAAGTTTTCAAAAAAAAAAAAAAAAAATGAAACTTCATCCTTATTGCAATTGTTCATTTCCAACTGTTTCACTTTTTTTCTAACACTCTTTTCAAGATTAATAATATGATAAAAATGATAAAAGAATGAATTAATAAATTTTGATAAAATTATTTCAAATTATTTATTCGAATAGAAAAGTATTAATTACATTTGATAGGATTAATTAAAATTAATTAGTTACAAATTTTAGCATGAATGTTGCTAAATTCAATAAACTATTCTTGATGGGAAAAAAGTTTTTCCTTAATTTGTTTTTTAAAAATCTTTTGCTTACATTTCTAATCTTCTTCTTTCTCTGCTACTGATCTCTTCTCCATTTTTTTTTTTTTTTTTTCATTTTTGACCTATTTATTGAAGTGGAAAATCATTTTTTCCATTTCATTAGAATTTCATTTTTCTTTCTTCTGGTGAATTGTTTTTTTTTTTCTTTGAATGAGTTTAAACGGTTAAAAATTCCAAAATCATAAGAACCAACAGAGATAAGCATATTTCAGCTAAAGACCGAGAAATCCTAGATATCTTGTTGCATGTAAAACATTAATATCCATTTCATTACGAATATAAGATTTTTTTTTCAATTAAATTTTATAAATATCATAACTTCTTCAGTTGTTTTTATATCAAAATGAAATGCTAAAAGCCTAATTTGCAAAACTTTTGCGATCCATAGCAAAATGATTATTCCGCTTCTTTTTTTTTCCTGATAATATCATAATATTTATATTTTAAAATATTTTGCCTTAAATTTAAACTTTATCGAAAAATATTTCAGAATTAAAAAATGGTCGCATTGCTATCAATTTTTATCATATGGTTAACATTTTTCTCCATATGCTTCACATTTTTACCAATGTAAGTTATTTTTTAGAAATTTTGTTTGTGCAAAATTTTTCCAAAAAATGTTGAAAAAAAGCTTGTTATTGATTATCATTTATTGATTATCATTAATTGGTTGTCATTATTGATTATCGTGATCATTATTATCATTAATGTTGATTATTTGTTTGTCATTGATATTATTTGTCATTAATTATCATTTATCACAGTTATAAAATTTTTTTGATATTAATTAATTTCATTCCATAAATTCTATAAAGGTACTTTTTTTTTAATGTAAGATTAATTACTCTTTATTATCGTATATTAAATATGAATTTTAGAAATTTGAAATAAAAAAAATTTAAAATGCATATATAATAAAATATAAATTAAAATTCGAATTTCAGGCTTCAAGTATTGGATTGGAGAAAACGTGGTACTGCTGATGGCTTCTCATCAATTAATCTTGTTTTACCTGTTCTAATGTTAGTTCTTTTTGATTCTTCTTTTCTTTTTTTTTTCCTAAAATTTTGTTTATTTTTTAATTATTCAATTTCTGATTTAGAGCTACTCGCATTTTTAAAAGATTTTCAGGATAGTACATTTTTTTCTTTTGTTACCTTCTGATATTTTGCCAAAATGATCCAATTCTGAAGGATGCATTGATAAGAAAATACCATTATCAGTACATCTGATAGTTTTGATATAATTTTGATGTAATTTTTATTGCTGAAAATTTTAATTTACATCAGACGAACTTATTTTTAACTTTTAACGATCATTATTCATCCTTTTTTTTTTCGCTTATAAGATTTCCGCCTCATGCGCATTATCTTTTCGACAATCAATCTATCTTTTCGACTGATTTGATTAGTAAAATACGTAAATGTCTTCCAATTATGGGCTAAAAATTAATTAGAATCTCTCTTTTTTTTTTTTTATTTTCAAATTTACCTTTGAAAGAATAATATCATATTTCATTTTTAGATTTATGAAAAAATTTATCCCACAAAAAAAATAGTCAAAAAATTTCTAAAATGATATGATAGGAATTTCAGGATGGGTTGCTGGTTACGTCATGGATATATGACAAATGATTTTACAAATATGTTCATCAATACTGTAAATTTGATCGTTTTTACTGGTTATATTCTTGCATTTGCTTTTTATCAACCATGCCGGGTTAATATTTTATTTACTTAATTATAAATAATAATTTTTGATATTTTATTTTATCACTTTCCGATAAAAAAATCGCTCAATGATTAAAAACAAACAGAAGAACAAACAAACAAACAAACAAACAAACAAACAAACAAATAAACAGACAAACCAAACAAATAAACAAACAACAACAAATCGGAAAAATTTTGATTTTTTTTTTCATATTTGTTTATTTTTCCTATTTAATGAAATTTCATGCTTATTATTCCAGCTTAAGCTAAAATAAAATTAAGCTAGATAATTTCTCATTATCTTAACTTAAACTATTCATACCTTCCGAAGAAAGATTCGATAGCAGTGAAATAATTGCGAAATTTGATGATATATTTCAATTTAATATTTGTATATTTCAAATATAATATATTTTAATTTTCAATTTAAAAAATAAAAAACTTTTTTTTTTCAAAATTTTTAAAATTTTATTATGTTTTTTTTTTTTTTTATTTTAGCGTTATTTGTGTTTACAACTTTTTACGCTATTTTTCGCCCTATTTTGCATCTTTTCGTACGTCAGTTGGCAACCAGTTGACGTAGCGGCCGACGTGATGGGTAGTATTGCTGCTGCGATGCAAATTATCAGTTTGGGTGGACAAATCTATGAAATTGTACGTACGCTTATTTCTTTTTTTTTTCAAAAAAATCTTCGAAAAAAAAAAAGATGAAAAAAAAACGAAATTTATAATTTGAAAGTTATTTCATAATCTTTATTTTATTTATGATATAGCAACTTGAAATTTAAATTGAAAATGAAAATGATAAAGTTTGCTAATCATAGTTAATCACTAAATAATTCAAGTGATCATATCATAAAATTTATATTTCCACGACATCAATGATAATCATGTTCAAAGATTTAAGTATTCTTAATGAATTTTATAAAATATCTATGATAATATTGTTATATCTTTTTTTTCTTTTTTGTTTATCGTTTCAGATACGTTTTTAACTGCAGAAAAATTTAAATTTTTAAAGTTTTTTATATTAATAATAACCAATTAATTAATTAATAAAGCATTTTAGTAAAGGCAATTGAACAAAAATTAAAAAAAAGCTTTATCCATAAATCTTTTGTATTATTAATTTTGATAAGATTATGTAGAAATTAACAAGTTAAATGACATTTTAACATTTTTTTTTTTTTTTGCGACAATTTTTAATTTTCTTAGAAACGAGCAATATCATTCCGTCATACGGAATATATTCCGGCCGAATTGCAATTTGGAATTTTTTTCCTGGTAATACAATGGATCATTTTTGGTATTTTGATTGAAAATTTTTATATTGCTGTAAGTTGAAATTTTTTTTTCTCTAAAAATTTTTAAATTAAAAATTCAATTTATTTATTTTCTTTCTTATACAAGAATTTTAAAATTTCATATCCCAGGAAATAGTATTTAATGAAAAGATTAGATATGAATATATGATAATAGTTTCATTATTGAAATTAATATTGCAAAATTTGTTTTTTCTTCTTTTTTTTTCTTTGAAATTTTGAAAATATTTTATTTCGAAAAAAGAAAAGTTTTCTTTTTTTTTTGTTTTCCTTTTCAGATTGCCAATTTTGCTGCACTTCTTGTAAATATTGCAACAATATCTTTATACTTCATCTATCCACCGCTTACTTGGAAAGTTCCAATTATTGGTACTGGGCCACAACAGAAGAAAACAGAATAATCTTCGATTATTTCCAAAAAAAGAAAAAAAGTTTTCTTGAAAAATTCAGCAAAATAGTTTGAAATTCATTTTTTTTTTAGAAAATTTTCATAACTATACCGTATGATAATTTATCCCATACCGTATGATATTTATCATAGTTAAGCTTTAATTTTGTTTATTAGTAATTTGTAAAAATTTTTATGAATTATTTCCTTCTCATTTTCATTTGTAAAATTCTCATTCTCATTTTTGTAAAATTTCATTTTCAGCGAATTATTTTCAATATATAAGACCTTTAATGATTGCAAAAAAATGTACAAATGATTTGTTAACTATACATCGGTTGATAGATATTAATAATTAATTAAATATTTTACCTAAATTCTAACTTAATAATTTATTGCATTTACAGAAAACTTACGAAGAATTTTATATTATTTAAAAATTTTTGATATAAATATTATTGCTGACTTCAACAACATCTTTATCGTTCGACATTATTTTTTTTTTCAACTGTTTATCGAATAAATTTGAATTTATATACTCATATATAAGATTCAATCCGATATATTAAATATAAATCGTAGATTATTCTTGCTTTTAATGAATTATTACTAAAATTTGCATTTTGTAAAAATATAGATGTGTGCAGCTTAATGTTTATAATAATTTTTGCAAATCATTATAAATATTCATATGTAATTAATTAGTATTCATTAACTTGATAAATGTACAAAAAAAAAAATTTATCCATGCAAAAAGTGAAAAAAAAAATGTCAAACTTTAGAGAATAATAAAATAATTGTAAAAAAAATTTAGAAATTTTTTTTATCATTACATACAAGAAAAATATAATTTTCATTTCATCTTTTATTTTAATTCATACCTAAAAATTGTTTTCTTAATTTATATCATAAATTATTTTAATTTATATCACAAATCCAATTTTTTTTCTTTTTTTTTTTTAAATTTCATAAATATAAAAATGAAAGAAATACTATGATTGTAGGTAAATATGAAATAGCTAATTTTAAAATACAAACACAATAATTCAAAAATATAATTTTAAATTTTAACAAGAAATATATACTGTGAAATTTTTTTTTAGCATTTTAATCATTTACATGAAAAAAGAAAAATAAAAAAAATGACATTTGCGCATAACTGATATTTCAAATTATCAAAAAGATGAAATAATTTCTAGGTGTGTTTAATTAAGCTGAATATTTTAAAAAGGGAAAATTAGACGGCTAATTTACGAAATTTTTTTCACTTCAATTAAATCCACTAATTAGCTTTTATTAAAAAAAAAAAAAAAACAAAAGACATATTTGTTCATAGAAAAATGTATATTACAAAAAAAAAAAAAAAAAAAAATTCGTTTCGAATTAGTGATTTTATTAGCAATTTTGTCTTGGTATATCTGATTTTTGAAAAAATGAACAAAAAAATTTAAGTGTTGATCGTTTTAAATCTTCATCTTATCTGTTTTTCATAAATTTTCTCGAAATGCTTAAAAAAGAATTTAATAAAATTTCAAAAATACCACAAAATTTATGGGTTCGATTCGAATTCATGTCATTATCAGCAATCTTCATTCAATTAAATTAATTTGATTTTTTTTTTTTTAATAGTTCCAGTTCTAATCAAATTTTTAATAGCTTATCATTTCTAATCAAATTTTTAATAACTTATCAGTTTTAATCAAATCTTTCCATCATCTAATTGTTAAATTGCTTATCATTTCAATAACTTTTATAGATTATAACAATTTAGGCCATAACTTTCGTTGCTGCAAAAAATAAAATACAATAAATTATTGCAAGCCAAGAATTAGATTGTGTTGCAGTACTTGGCTGGATAGTTGTTGTGGCCATACAATTGTTGCAAGTCTTGGAACAATAAGTTATCGCAATATCGGAATTGTTTAGACAAACAACAGGTTCTAATTTCGTACAATTCGTCCATTGATCCGAACATTCTGGAAAAAGCAAAAAAATTACAAAATTTCCACAAAATGATATTTCAAATAATTTATAACTTAATTTTATATTAATTGTTTCCAAAAAAAAAAAGCATAATTTATCAATTTGGGAAGAAGAATTTTGAGAATATTACTTAAAATTCTAATACGGAAATAGTTTTAGATACGAAGTTTACTATATTTGTTATCAGATCAGATCAAATTAGAAAAATGTTATTAAATAAAAGAAAATCGAAAATATAATCGAAAATTAAAAAATACAATCGAAAATATTTAAAATATTGTTTGAATTTTTGTTCCTGGAATCTTACATATCATCTCATATCTTATCATCGAGAATATTCAAATGTAAATTGCTGTTAGAATTTAAATTACAATCTGTAAACAAATATATCGATTTTCTTCATGAATATATTAATTAATTAGTATATTAGTTTGTTTTAGCTGAAATAATTCGGGATTATCCAAAATTCATGCTTGATATTATAATTTATCTTGAATTCTTGATATTTTGGCTTAAATTTGTGGCATTTTTTTTCTTGCCATTAAGGATTTAAAATGTATTTAACAAATTAACATTAATATATTAGTAATTATTACAACCAGTAATTATTAAAGTAAATTTCCAAAATTCCAACTTTATAAATTATCAAATAATAATTTCAATAAATTTATTAAAAAATACAATACTTTGTTAAAAAATATAATACTTTGTTAAGAATTGAATTTACTAATATGTAAAATGTAAAATAAAATTTTTGAAATCTAAAGTAAACGAAATAATTGAAAAAAAAATAAGCGAAATGATAAAAAAAATATTTATCATAAATTTGTCATACTTACTTTATTTGTTGATATGATAATATCATGTTTTTACGTAATCTTTCAATTTTTCAAACGAAAAATTTCATAAAAAGACATATTGATTGAATCGTGCGAATTGTAAAAATTACGAAAAATCAATAAAATATTTCGAAATTTAAAAAAAAAGAAAAAATGAAATAAAATAAAGTAAATTACCTTCAGTAGGTAGAGCAGTAGTAGTTGTCATATCGCCACATAAATTACATGTTTTGTGACAAAATTTGCTGAGTTCTGGGCGACCACAAATATTCAAATTTGTAATATTGCAAAAAATGGATATATCTCTGCATTCTGAAATAATTATTAAATTTTTTAAATCAATTCTGATTTATTTTATGACTTATTTGACTTACTTTATTTTATGACTTATTTAACTTACTTCATTTTATGACCTGCTTAGTTTACTTAACTTATTCAATTCACTTCATTTTATGAACTTTCTTAACTCATTTAGCTTACTTCATTTTATGACTTATTTAACTTTTTATATCAAACTGGTGTAATTTAATTTTGTAAGATTAATCGATTTATTTTATCATAAAATCTAATCTATCAATATTAACGAAAAAAAAAAATCGGAATTTAATTGATGTATTAAAGAATGTATTTTTTTTTGCAATACAGTATATATGCCATTGTTAGCTTATTAAAATCAATCATCCAAATTATCTCCGTCTTTAGTAGCAAAAACATTAATTAAATCCAACAATTTTAACGTGACCCGACGTGACCCCAATCCTAAGAAATTTGTTGATACATAATTTAAGAAATTATGTATCAACAATTATGTATTGACATGACCCCAATCCTAAGAAATAACGTATTATTTTTTTGCATTATTTTTTTAATATATTAATTTTTTTTTACATTTTTAAAATTTTATTTTAAATTTTTCATATTATTTTAGTACATTTTATTTTACAGAATGAAATATACCTATACATAATTTTAATACGAAACTTATTGTAATAATGATCAAAAACATCTTATTAATCTCTGCTTTTCTTAAAAATTATGAGCGATTTTTTAATTAAATTAAAAATTGTAAATGAAACAAAAGTGGATGGCAAGAAAGTTTAATTAAATTAAAATAAAATTTTGAAAAAATTAGTAAAACATTACTTGGCAAATTTTTCGCATTACAAGATGCAAAATATATGAATGATAAAACAAATCCTGCGGCATAGAACATTTTCTGCAATTCGTATAAAATAAAAAAAAAAAAAAATTGATATTCATTAAGAAAATTTAATATTCATTTCTTACAAAATCATTATTTCGATTTAATTTTACAAAAAATATGATGTATTTAAGGGTTCCATTAATTAAATTGATTTTTTTCAGATTTAATTCTAAAAAACCATTTTCTTTTTTTTTTAACAAAAGGAAAATGATTTAAAATTAATTAAATCGATACTTGGGATAATTAACACTTTCCAAGTACAATGACATATAATTTATCAATATTAATGAATACAATTTCATTCCAATTCCGTTCAAATATAAGCAATCAAGAAATTTCATTAATCAGAAAAAACTAATCGAAAATTATTTCAAGTATATTTAAAAAAAAAAAATCCTAAACATTCCTTTTTAAAAAAAAAAACTGCGATGAAAATAATTTTTATCTTGTGTAAATATGAATAAGCTAAAATTTTAACAAATAAAGTTATTTTAAAATTTTACCAAATAAAATCAAATAAAAATTAAATCTTTCGAATATACACGCAAAATTTTGCAAGTTAAGATTTCTTTAAAAGAAAAAAAAAACTATGCGTAAAAAATTAATTTTTAAACCAATTCTATGTAGATATGACATAGAGCTAAAAATTTTAATTACTTATTAAAATTTTTAAAAAAAAATAAAATTAAATCCTATTAAAACTTATTAAAATTTAAACTTATTAAAATTAAAAAAAAAAAAACTTATTAAAATATTTTCCGAATAGCTTTTTGAAAAAAAAAAATAATTTTCCGAAAAGCTATTCGGAAAATAATCCCAAATATTTTTTATAATATTTATTCATTTTAGGATTTTTTTTTTTTCTTGAGAAGTAAAAAAAAAAAAGATATTTTCCGTGCAATTTCTTAAAAAAAAAAAAAAAAAAAAAAAAATTT